>QRFJ01003759.1:86802-103183 GCA_006176705.1 Cocos nucifera | reverse complement strand
CATTAGCCAACATACACCTCAGGGTTCCATATTGGCTAGGAGATCGAGTAATGGTTGAGTCCAAACTATAAACCCTCAAGGGTCGAACTGGCCGATGCATCTCAGTCAAAGAACCAGACACAACTACTGCAGATCGAGTCATCATTGCCGAGAAGGTAGACTCCCAATGACTACTCGAGGTGGTCGCTCAGTCCTCGTTCTCTAACGGTACCTGTACTCTCGCCTCGTGTCTCCACACCGTAGACTCAAGACTCATCTACTAAAGAGAAGCGATCGTACACCAACCTTCCGGATCAATCACCATCCTCGTGATGATCCTATGGTCGGGAGCTATTTATGAGTTAATAATGATTATTCATGTCTTAAATTTTCAACTCTTGAAAATATGAATTATCATTACCATTAACTCAAAGGATGTATCACAGACACTAAATACACACGTGTGATAGAAAATAACCCATTTCATTAATTATAGTCAAAATTACAATTTTGCCCCTAGAAGTGTATTACAAGTGTCAGCCAATTCTGGCTTCTAGGGCACATATATCTAACAACCTGGCCATCCTGAAAAATAAGAAGGAGATAGGTCCTTCTGGAGGTATGCTCGTTATTGAGTCTAACCTTACGATTTCTTCTGCATCTAGTTGGGTGCTTGACTCTGGCTCTAGTGCTCATTTGTGTACTTTTATGCAGCATCTTGAGGATAGCAGGAGGCTGAGAGATGGTGAGATGATCCTATGCATCAAAAATGGAGCAAGAGTTGCTGCTGTGGCCGTAGGAACATACCCTCTTCGACTACCATCTAGTTTAGACTTAGTATTAAAAGATTGTTATTATGTGCCTACAGCAAGCAAGAATTTGATTTCAATTTCAATGCTATCACTAGAACGTAGTATAATTAGTTTCTTAAGGACATTATAATATTTTTTATAAAAAATAAAATTGCAAATGGTTTCCTTATTAATGGTCTTTATCAGTTACATATTGATGTACCTATTTTAACTATCGAGCAAAACGTGAATGCCAAACGACCTAGGGATAGTCCAAACGACAGATATCTATGGCACCTGAGATTAGGTCATATAGCAGAAGATAGGATCAACAAATTGGAGAAAAATGGGCTATTGAGTCCATTGACTTTTGAGTCATATCCAACTTGTGAATCTTGTCTTCAAGGCAAAATGACTAAACTCCCTTTTGTTGGACATGGGGAGAGGGCCACAGATCTCCTTGCCCTAGTACATACTGATGTGTGCGGCCCATTTGATGTGCCGGCTAGAGGCAATTTTGTCTACTTCATTACCTTTACCGATGATCTGTCTAGGTATGGGTATGTGTATCTTATGAGACATAAGTCTGAAGCTTTTGAAAAGTTCAAAGAATTCAGACATGAAGTAGAAAAACAAACTGGAAAACCCATTAAGGATTCTTCGATCAGATCGAGGAGGTGAATACCTTAGCCGGGAATTCCTAGACTATCTTAAGGAAAATGGCATAGTCTCTCAATGGACTCCACCAGGAACACCTCAACTCAACGGGGTTTCAGAATGGAGAAATCGGACTCTATTGGATATGGTCTGATCCATGATGAGCTTCACAGACCTCCCTAGATTTTCTTTGGGGACATTCAGTTTGTTAACTTCAATCTATTTACTGAATAGGGTTCCCTCTAAAACCGTTCCTACCACACCGTATGAGATATGGCACGGTAAGAAACCAAGTCTGAGTCATCTCAGAATTTGGGGTTGTCCGGCTCATGTCAAAAGACAACAAGCGGACAAGTTAGAGTTTAGGTCCTTTAGAGCTCGATTCATAGGATATCCTAAAGAGTCATTAGGATACTATTTCTACATTCCAGAAGACCACAATGTGATTGTGAGTCGACATGCCATCTTTCTTGAAAAATAGTTTATTCAAGATAGTGGCATTGGAAAGTAGATTAAGCTTGATGAGAAAGTCTCACAAGCAGAACGAGCTAAGGACCAAGTGGAACCAAATCAGGTTGAGCCAATAAGAACACTACCTCCTCCACCTCGTAGATCGGAAAGAGTTTTTCGTCGTCCCCCTGAAAGATACTTAGGTATTATTTCAGAGGAAAGTAGAGGAAAATGTTCCTCATAGGTAATGGTGCTCATGGTGATGATCCCAAAACCTACAACGAGGCGATATCAGATATCGACTCCTGAGAAATGGCTTAGAGGCAATGAAGTCAGAAATCGACTCGATGCACTCAAACCAAGTCTGGACCTTGGTAGATCCACCAGAAGGTATAGTACCTATTGGGTGTAAATGGATCTTCAAGAGAAAGATTGGTGCAGATGGAGAATGTGGAGACATTCAAGGCTAGACTAGTGGCAAAAGGTTATAGTCAACGTGCGAAGGCATTGACTATCAGGATACCTTTTCCCCTAGTAGCTATGCTAAAATCCATCCGCACATTGCTTGCTGTTGCAGCCTATTTCGATTATGAAATATGGCAAATGGACGTGAAAACGGCATTCCTTAAATGGATATCTTGAGGAAGATATCTATATGGAACAGCCGCTAGGTTTCACATCCAGTGATACTGATCACAAGGTTTGCAAGCTGCAAAGGTCCATATATGGACTTAAGCAAGCATCTCGGAGCTGGAACACTCATTTTAATGATGTGATCAAATTAGTTTGGTTTCATCAAAAATGAAGAGGAACCATGTGTTCTTCAAAAAGGGTCAGTGGGAGCGCTGTTGTCTTCCTCGTATTGTACGTGGATGACATCCTCCTTATTGGGAATGATATTCCCATGTTGACCATCAGTTCAAGATGTGGTTGTCCAAGGAATTCTCCATGAAAGACCTAGGTGAAGCATCCTTTATTCTAGGAAATTAAGGTCTATAGGAGATAGACCGAATAGGATGCTAGGACTTTCACAGAAGATGTACATAGAGGAAGTACTAAAGAGGTTTAGTATGGAAAAACTCTAAGAGGGGATTTAATACCCTTCAGACATGGTATTCATCTTTCCAAGAAGATGTGCCCTAGCACACCTGAGGAAATAGAACGCATGAGCAAGATCCCTTATGCTTCTGCAATAGGGAGCCTCATGTATGCCATGCTATGTACACGACCTGATATAGCCCATGCTGTGAGTGTCACAAGCAGATATCAGTCAAATCCAGGTGAAGAACACTGGACTTCTGTGAAATGTATCCTTAAGTACTTGAGAAGAACTAAGGATATGATGTTGGTCTTTGGTAATGGAGAACTCCAAGTCCAGGGATACACAGACTCGGATTTCATGTCTGATATAGATGATCGAAAGTCGACATCTAAGAGTCTGTTTGTGTGCAATGGTGGTGCTGTCAGCTGGAAGAGTTCCAAGCAAACTGTGATAGCAGATTCCACCATGGAAGCAGAATATATAGCTGCATCAGAGGCTGCAAAGGAAGCATTCTGGTACAAGAAGTTTGCTGCAGAAATTGGAGTAATGCCATCAGATGCCATTCCTCTTTACTGCGACAACAATGGCGCCATAGCCCTTGCTAAGGAGCCGAGGTCTCACCAGAAGTCCAAGCACATTGAGCGGCGATATCATCTCATCCGCGATTACCTTGAGAAAGGTTACGTTGAGGTCAAGAGAGTCAACTCCGCAGATAATGTGGCAGACCCACTTACAAAGCCGTTGGGCCAGCAGAAGATCGAAGCCCACCTTGAGAAGATGGGACTTAGACTTGTAGCCAATTGGCTTTAGGACAAGTGGGAGATTGTTAGATATATGTGCCCTAGAAGCCAGAATTGGCTGACACTTGTAATACACTTCTAGGGGCAAAATTATAATTTTGACTATAATTAATAAAATGGGTTATTTTCTATGACACCTGTGTATTTAGTGTCTGTGATACATCCTTTGAGTTAATGGTAATGATAATTCATATTTTCAAGAGTTGAAAATTTAAGACATGAATAATCATTATTAACTCATAAACAGCTCCCGACCATAGGATCATCACGAGGATGGTGATTGATCCGGAAGGTTGGTGTACGATCGCTTCTCTTTAGTAGATGAGTCTTGAGTCTACGGTGTGGAGACACCGGAGCGAGAGTACAGGTACTCGTTAGAGAACGAGGGCACTGAGCGTGACCACCTCGAGTAGTCATTAGGAAGTCTACCTTCTCGTCAATGACTGACTCGATGCTGCAGTAGTGTGTCTGGTTCTTTGACCTGAGATGCATCGGCAGTTCACCTTGAGGGTGTTATAGTTTGACTACACCATTACTCGGTCTCCTAGCCATATGGAACCCTGAGGTGTATGTTGGCTATAGCATGTTCATTGTAGGAACTGGATTGCATCAAGATGGGATCTATCTACCTCGGTGGTAGAGGAGCAGCCCTATGATGATCATGAGAATCAAGTCCAGAAGCCCATGGCCATGGCAGAGTGAAATAATAGAAAGAGTTTCTATTTAAGATTTTCACATTGGACTTCGAATCGAATGATTAAATCATATGACAGAAACTAGGGTTTGACGAGTTCACCTTAACCCTAATCTGATCGGGGCTCAAGATAGAAGAACTTAATCACACAGGTAGCTACACCGAGAGGTTCATTTTTAGTTCTGATGGATTGCCACCATATATTTCTAGGTGTCACTAGTGGATTTTTGGAGCAATTAGAATGATTTGGATGATCGATCATTCTAATTGTCTGAATCAAAAAAGTTCTGATCAATCAAAAGGTATTTTGATGATGTCGATGATAGAGATCATGACATATCCCATTACCATATAGAACTGAACCTAATTGGATCACACAAATAAGAGTTTGGATTTGGATATCATCAATTGGACTAACCCAGTTCAATTGATTTGAATAAGATTCAATTAGGTTCAAGAAAATCGTACTAGCACACGATTGAGCCTAATGTTCTCTTTCAATTATCATTTTAAGTTATCTCGAATGAGCCAAATGTGTTTGTGCTCACTTAAGTATCTTTACTTGATCTAACTAGAACTTGTCCAAGTTAGAAAAGGGTTGTCTTAATTTATGAGATAAATTTGAGATAATGCCTGCCATTTTTTGTCACCTGCTAATTCTTATCTTTTAACTTTGGTCAAACGTTGACCTTTTACACTTAGACATCTGCCCATGTATCATGCACCCATAGGAGATTGATTTTGGACCAATCAACCTACTAAAAAGTAGGTGGACTAGGGGTGCATGCCTAGGAAGGTGTGCACCCATGGATAGAGGTGCCTGGAGTCCCATAAAGATGGGACTCCAGTTACTTTGAGGTTTCCACCTAGGTGGCACCAAAGATTAGACTTTGACCTATCTTAGGAACCATCTAAGGATGATTTAGAGGGGCTCTTATCTGATTAGATCAGATGATGTCATCCCACCAATTAGATTTAGATCTGATTGCATGAAGCAACGTGATTGGTCGGGATGATGTGGCACTGCATGGCGCAGCAGGGTCTATATAAATCCTGTCTGTGCCTAGTTTCAGAGAGCTTAGACCATTGCCCATGCCACAAGGCTATCCCTATCCCTCCTCCATGCCATCTTTAGGTCCCCTCCCTCCTCTCTATGCCCAAGGGGATTTGGGCTCTAATTTGGTATGATCCAGATAAGAAAAAGGTGACGAGAAAGAAAGAAGGCAGCACTGCTGCAAGAGACGATACCCAATCTTCAAAAGAAGTATTGAAGATCCTCCAAATTAGATTCAGATATGATATTTGGAAAAATGATAAAGAAGGAGAAGATCTTCAGATCTAATCCAAGTGGATACTGATAGAGGCCAGGCACTTGCATGGCTAGATCCAGAACCTTAGGCAATCAGCAGGATCATCATAGGATAACCTGATTATCCAACAATAAAATACAAAATTAAATCTATTTTAATTTATTTTTATTTTTATTAGATCTATAAAATTAGATCTAAAATATCTCAGATCTAATCTGGATTTAAAAGAAAAAATTTTCAAAATATCTCTCTTGATCCAATCAGATCTGAACGAACCTTATCCAAAAAATTAGAATTTTTCCTTCATCTATCTACCTCGGTAGATGAGGAGCAGCCCTATGATGATCATGAGAATCAAGTCCACAAGTCCATGGCCATGGTAGAGTAAAATAATAGAAAGACTTTCTATTAGAATTTTCACATTGGACTTGAATCGAATGATTAATTCATATGATGGAAATTAGGGTTTGACGAGATCACCTTAACCCTAATCCAGTCGGGGCTCAAGATAGAAGAACTTAATCACACAAGTAACTACATCGAGAGATTCACTTTTAATTTTGATGGGTTGCCACCATATGCTGCCAGGTATCACTGACGGATTTTAGGAGCAATTAGAATGATTTGGATGATCGATCATAATAGTTATCTAAATCAAAAAAGTTTTGATCTATCAAAAGGTGTTTTGATGATGTCGATGATAGAGATCGCGATATATCCTATTACCATATGAAACTGAACCTAATTGGGTCACACATACAAGGGTTTGGATCTGGATGTCATTAATTAAACTAATCCAATTCAGTTGATTTGAATAAGATTCAATTAGGTTCAAGAAAATCGTGCTAGCACACGATTAAGCCTAATGTTTTCCTTTAACAATCATTAAAGCTTGTCTTGACTGAGCCAAATATATTTGGACTCACTCAAGAACCTTTACTTGGTCTGACTGGAGCTTGTCCAGGTTAGAAAAGGATTATTTTAGTTTATGAGATAGATTTAAAACAACAATAACACCTGCCATTTTCGGTCACCTGCTAATTTCTATTTTCGGACATTGGTCAAATATTGACCCTGGACACTTAGACATCTGCCCATGTGTCATCCACCCATAGGAGAGTACCTGGGGACTTGTCTCCCTGCTAAAAAGTAGATAGGAAGGGGGCACATGCCTAGGAAGGCTTGCACCCCATGAGGATAAAAGATGGAGTCCCATACAGATGGGACTCCAAGTTGCTTTAGAGGATTAAACTGTGTGGCACCAAGAAGTCTTGTTTGATCCAGTATTAGTGCTACCTTAGGAGGATTTTGAGGGTCTCTCATCTAATTAGATTAGATGATGTCATCCCACCAATCAGATTTAGATCTGATTGTACAAAGGGCCATGATTGGATAGGATGATGTGGCACTGCATGGCGCAGCAGAGTCTATATAAACTCGGTCTGCACCTAAAATTTAATTTTTCTCCCTTTAGCCCACACCACGAAGCCTCTCTCCCTCCATCTCCATGCCACCCTCTGGTCCTCTCTCTCCTCTCCATGCCCAAGGGCTTTTAAGCATGAATAAGGTGCAATCCAAGCAAGTGAAAGGCGCCAGAAAAGGAAGAAGGCAGCACTGCTACAAGAGATAATAACTCTTCTTCAAAAGCAGTTTTGAAGATCTTCAAGATCAGATCTAGATTTGATTTTTGAAGAATTGATTGAGAAGAAGAAGATCTCTAGATCCTACCCAAGTAGATACCGGTAGAGGCCAGGCGCTTACGTGGCTACATCAAGAACCTCAGGCAAACATCAGGATTATCATAGGATAATTGGATTACCCAAAATAAAGATATAATTAAATTATATTTAATTTTTATTTTTATTTTTATTATCAAATTAATAAGATCAAATCCGAGGAGTCTCAGATCTGATTAGAATTTTGAATTTTTTTTTTTTAAAATATCCATCTTGATCCAATCAGATCTGAATGAATCTGATCCAAAAAATAAGGCTTTTTCCTTCAAACTCTTGCTTAAGTTTATTTATACTTGATTCCATTTGATACACTAATTAATTTTATTGAATTGAATTAAGTTAAGTAAAGCACGTATTTTTGTAGAGTTAAATTTGGTTAAAAATTTTATCAATCTAATTCATCCCCCCCTCTTGGGTTGCTATCTCTGGACAATAAGTGGTATCAAAGTAGATGCTCTATTATTAATTATTGATCTAACCATCAAAGGCAAAAGATCAAATAGCAACCCCTAGTGGTGTTTTCTTTATTGAGGGCCAATCCACTTCTAGACCATCTTTATTTGATGGCACCAACTACACCTTTTGAAAAATTAAAATGAGAATTTTCATACAAGCTCTAGATTTTAACTTATGGAAAATCATAACTAGAGGATCACACACACCCAAAAAAATTATAAATGGTATGACTCTTCCCAAATTGGAAAAGAAATGTGATCAATTTCATAAAAAGATGGCTTAATTAAATGCAAAAGCCATCAATATAATTTATTATTCTTTAGATATGCATGAGTTTAATAGAATATCATCTTGCACATCAGCTAAAAAAATTTGGGACATGTTTGAAATAACTCATGAAGGAACAAACCAAGTTAAAGAATCTAAAATTAACTTGTTCATAAATATGAAATGTTCAAAATGGAAAAACATGAGACTATTTTTGATATGTTTACCAAATTTACTAAAATTATAAATGCTTTAAATGGCTTAGGCAAAACTTATTCTAACTATGATCTTGTTTGCAAAGTGCTTAAGTCTCTACCTAAAGATTGAGAAGCTAAGATGACGTAATACAAGAAGCAAAGGATCTCACCAAGCTATCCCTAGAAGAACTCATGGGTTCTCTTATGACCCATGAGATGCATATGGCTCAAAAGGAAGAAGAAGAGGAGCCAAAAAAAATAAGGGCTATCGCCTTCAAGTCTACTTCAAATTATCAAGAAAGTAATGAGTCGAAGGACGATGAAGAAGAAGATGATGAGGACATGGTGCTTCTTTCAAGAAAATTCAAGAAGTTCCTCATGAAGAAAGAAGAGAAGAAAATTATCACCAACAATCAAATTTATCCCAAAAAGATGAAGAAGTGTGCTTTACTAGGGCTTTGGAAAAGTGATGATTCATCAAGCTTAGATGAGGAAGGGAAAAACGAGAATCTTTGCCTCATGGCCTTGGAGGATGAGGTAAATTCTGAAAACTCATCTAATTTTACCTTTGATGAACTACTCGATGCCTTTAATGAACTAATGTATGAATTTAAAAAATTAAGGCAAAAAAGTAGAGAGCTTAAAAAGAATAATTCTAATTTAATGGAAGAAAAGAAGTCATTAACTAAAGAAAAAAAAATCTGATTAAATCTAAAAATTTTTTAAATAAAAAAATTCATAAGCTTAAAAAAAAATGATATTTTGAAATCTTTTCTAAAAGAAAATGAAAATCTTTCAATTGAAAAGAAAGAGCTCTTGGAAGAAAACAAAAAAATTAAGAAGAGAAGTTGAAGTTTTGAAATCTATAGCTGAAAAGTTTACAATTAGGTTTGAAAATCTTCAATCATTAGTAAAAACCAATGAAGCTATTTTCAATAAAATAGAAATCAATTTTAATGCTTCAAGAAAATGGCAAAATACAAAAGATATTTTTACAAGAACTTCCATCAAGGATCATTCTTTTAAGTACTTTAAATATAATCAAATTGGCCACAAGATTTTGGAATGCAACTTTAAAAGAATTGGCCAAACCTTGATAAGACAAATTTGGGTTCCAAAAGAAACCTTGAATACTAACTCCTATGGACCCAAGATGACTTGGGTAGCAAAAGTTTTTAAGTGATCTTGCAGGTTTGCTAAGGATCCAATGCTTTTAAAAGAGAAAAACATTTTTATTTGGATTCCTTGGATGTCAAGATGATGGGTGATGACCGTTGGTACAATCTAAACCTTTTTTTTCTCATCACACCATCAATGATTGTTAAAATCTTTCTGATTGAATGAATACTTTGATTAATATGCATGGATATAAAATTTCTTTCTTGAAATATTTCTTATGTTTAATTGATTGATTGTGATGCCTTGCAATAAATTCATATCATGTTGTGAATGTTTTGATTTTAAAGAATTATATGCTCTCCTTTATATATCATGCTATGGATAAAATACTTTAACTTGATATTCAACATGATATTTTAAGACTCTCTTTATCAATTCTATAATTGATGAATATAAACCTGAAAATATTTAATTCCTTTAATTGTTAAGTTTACAAGAGAAACTAAGTTCAAATTGAATTTAATTAAATTTTCCCACAAAATGTTAAACTATTAAATTTACTCAAAATTACTAACATAAAATAAATATTCAAATATAAATCATCTCGTCATAAAATTCAAATGTTTGAAATAGCATTGCATCTTAGTCTTTTCTAAGGTTTCAAGTCTTTCCTAGTTGAAACCAAACATAGATCCTATATCTAGAGTTCTCTTTCTCAATACTCCTAATTTGATTGATTATCACATCCTATTTGGTCAAATCATCGAATCCCAAATTCAAATTGAATGCCATCCCTAACCCTAAAATTAATTGAATATCTTTTTGATCTAAATTTGATTAAATTCTCTTGATTTGGATCCTCTTTGGACTGATTCTTAATCAAGATGTCGACCCTAAACCCTGTAGGTGTCGATACTTGAGCTAAAAAATCCTCCTGGAACTATTCTAGGAAGGTGTCGACACCTTACACTAAAAGTGTTGACCCCTTCTAAGGTGTCGACACTTTTCAAGCATAGTGTCGACCCCTTTTATGAAATATGATCTTTAAAAAAAAAAAAAACTGTCCCTACCCTATTTCTATTTTTGCTTGCACCTTCGATTAGGGCTCTCTAAACCCCTCTCTATCCCATCCAAACCTCTAGAAACACTCTCGCATCTCTCCTTCCCATGTTTTTGAAGATCATGCCTCGTGTGAAGCATCTTGTTCAATGGGAAAGAAGACCTCGGACGGGTTCTTCAAGCACTAGGATGTCCCGTTCTCCATCTTTGGTCTGTGAATGGTGAAAACACCGTGCAGAGTAGGGAGTCACTACCCCCTCATCGACAGCTCCTTCTCCAACTTCAACTAGGTCTTCTCTACCTCTGGCAATCCCCTCATCTTCTCGAGGTACTCCTTCACGGTCTACAGCCATCTACCTTGTAGTTTCTATGGGTAGAAATGTTGATTTCGATTTCCTAGAGAAAAATAATTTTGATTTTGGAAGGAAACATAGAAATCTAGGGTGAAAATTATTATGCTCCCTGAATATTTTGACCTACCCAAATCTAGTCAGGAAATTTTATTCCAATTTGAAGAGTGGAGATGGGGTAATTGAATCCGAGGTGAAAGGAGTTTTAATTATTTTTGATAATGAAAAGTTAGGGAGAATTCTGAGGATCAGAGCTGAAGAGAGCCAGATTGGTAAACTTGAAAAGAGATCAGAAGGGGTCAAATATATTTTAGGGAGAGAGTGTTAGATGTGTTCCCTAGAAGCCAGATTGGCTAACACTTGTAATACACTTCTAAGGGTAATTTCATAATTTTGACTATAAATTAATAAAAAAAATATTTTCTATCATAGTATGTATTTAAAGTGTATGTGATACATCCTTTGAGTTAATGGTAATGATAATTTATATTTTTAAATTATTAAAAATTTAAGATATGAATTTTCATAATTAACTCATAAACTGCTTTCGACCGTAGGATCATCATGAGGATAGTGATTGATCCGGAAGGTTGGTATATGATCACTTTCTTTGAGTAGATGAGTCTTGAGTCTATGATGTAGAGACACTAAAGTGAGAGTATAGGTACTCGTTAGAGAACGAGGGCACTGAATATGACCACCTCAAGCTTTCATAAGGAAGTCTACCTTCTTGTCGATGACTGGCTCGATTTTGCAGTAGTGTGTCTAGTTCTTTGACCTGAGATGCATCGGCAACTCATCTTGAGGGTGTTGTAGTTTGACTACACCATAACTCGATCTTCTAGCTATTCAAAATCTTAAGGTATATGTTGGCTATAGTATGTTTATTGTAGGAATTGGATTACACCAATAAGGGATCTATCTACCTTGGTAGATGAGGAGTAGCCCTATGATGATCATGAGAATCGAGTCCATAAGCCCATGGCCATGACAAAGTAAAGATGATAGAAAGAGTTTCTATAAAGGATTTCACATAGGACTCGAATCGAATAATTAATTTATATGATGGATATTGGGTTTGACGAGTTCACCTTAACTCTAATCCTATTGGGGCTCAAGATAGAAGAACTCAATCACATAGGTAGTTGCATTGAGAGGTTCACTTTTAATTTTGATGGGTTGCCACCATATCCTGTTAGGTGTCATTGGTGGATTTTGGAAGCAATTAGAATGATTTTGATGATCGATTATTCTAATTGTATGAATCAAAAAAATTTTGGTCCATCAAAAGGTATTTCAATGATGTCGATGATGGAGTTCACGACATATCTCATTATCATATGAAACTAAATCTAACTGCATCACACAAATAAGGGTTTAGGTCTCGATGTCATCAATTGAGCTAACCTAGTTCGATTGATTTGGATTAGATCCAATCAGGTTCAAGGTAATTGTGCTAGCACTTGATTGAGCCTAACTTTCTCCTTTTGTAATCTTTCGGATTCATCGCAATGGAGTCAAATTTGATTTGACTTATTCCTATATCTTGAATGAGTTTATTTTCATTTAATAAAAATAAGTCCAAATCAGATTAATTATAAAAATTAAATTCATTCCTAGTGCAATTGGACTAGGGTCAATAGTTGACCCAATTGAGAGAATTGAAAATTATATGGTCAGAGAATTTTAAAAATTTCTTTAGAAATTATTTTGCTTTAATTTTTAGATATGTGATAGGGCATGAGTTTTAATTTGGCTATGCAAAATTTTGTGATTTTTCAAGGTGCCTAGACAAGGTTTTGATAGAGTTTGATTTGGATCAAACTCTTGAGAGAAGAGTCCTAGACGCACATGGACTCTTCCTTATCCTTTCATGCTGCCACCTTCTAGATGGATTGTTGGCATCAAAACTAAATAGGATCTAGTGTTTTTCATGGATATCAGGTCCAAGAGTCCCAATGGTCAAATTAATAAGGTTTTTGGTCATAAAGGGACTCTTTATGGCGCTATGTCTTGTATAAGAACTCTTCTCACAAAATTGCCTCAACATAATTTATTTTTTCTACACCCAAAGGAGCCTTCCCTCTTATATCCACACCACCTCTATCCTCTCTATCCCTCTCTTCTACATGTCTAAAAAGTTAGGCATAAATCTGAGTTGAAGGTCCAATATTTTTGGCACAAGATTTAGCATTTATGCGACCGTGTTCGTGAGACGAACTGGTTGCCCACAGAAGTTATTTTGAAGGCTTTTCAAATCAGATCTAGATCTAATTTTTAGAGAAGAAATTCATGAGAAGAAGATATTCAGATCCTGCCTGAGTGGATACCGATTGAGGTCAGGCGCGTGCATGGCTCATTCTAAAACCTCAATAATCAATAGGATCATCACAAGATAATTAGATTACCAAATTTGGTACTTACAATTAAATCTAATTTAATTTTATTTTTATCTTTTAATATTAGATCTCTATGATTAGATTCAAGAAGTCTTAGAACTAATTAAGATTTATAAAAAAAATTTAAAATATTTCTTCAGATCCAATCAGATCTGAATGATCCTATGCCAAAAAAATAAGTTTTTCCTTCAACTGGTATCAGAGCCAGGTTGCAGTCCTTGGATCTATTTTAGATTTAATTTTATTTTTTTATCTAATATTAAAAAATTTTAGATATCACATCAGATATGATTAAATCTAAAATTAAAAAATTAAAATTAAATCATTTAGATCTAATATGTATGAGATGTATGACTAGACTGGGAATAGAATAGTTCTATGTATAGTCTAGTATAACCATGTTGTTAATTTGATTAAATATGATTTTAGATCTATTTAATTTTTATTTTTTTGATATTATAATTATTATAATAAGATCTAAAAAATAAAAAATAAAGTTTTAAATTTTTGATTTACTCATATGTGATATGAAAAGATGCATGTTTAGACTAGTTTTATAATAGTTCTACAAATTATCTAGAATAGTTTTATTTTGATATGATCAAATTTAAATCTATTCTTCAGATATTATATATGATATTTTAGATTTGAAAAACATGCATGTTTAATTTAGTGTTGATACATGAGACGTATGCAAAGCATGTTAGATATATGTGCCCTAGAAGCCAAAATTGGCTGACACTTGTAATACACTTCTAGGGGCAAAATTATAATTTTAACTATAATTAATAAAATGGATTATTTTCTATGACACCTGTGTATTTAGTGTCTGTGATACATCCTTTGAGTTAATGGTAATGATAATTCATATTTTCAAGAGTTGAAAATTTAAGACATGAATAATCATTATTAACTCATAAACAGCTCCCGACCATAGGATCATCACGAGGATGGTGATTGATTCGAAAGGTTGGTGTACGATCGCTTCTCTTTAGTAGATGAGTCTTGAGTCTATGGTGTGGAGACATCGGAGCAAAAGTATAGGTACTAGTTAGAGAATGAGGGCACTGAGCGTGACCACCTCGAGTAGTCATTAGGAAGTCTACCTTCTCGTCAATGACTGACTCGATGCTGCAGTAGTGTGTCTGGTTCTTTGACCTGAGATGCATCGGCAGTTCACCTTGAGGGTGTTATAGTTTGACTACACCATTACTCGGTCTCCTAGCCATATGGAACCCTGAGGTGTATGTTGGCTATAGCATGTTCATTGTAGGAACTGGATTGCATCAAGATGGGATCTATCTACCTCGGTGGTAGAGGAGCAGCCCTATGATGATCATGAGAATCAAGTCCAGAAGCCCATGGCCATGGCAGAGTGAAATAATAGAAAGAGTTTCTATTTAGATTTTCACATTGGACTCGAATCGAATGATTACATCATATGACAGAGACTAGGGTTTGACGAGTTTACCTTAACCCTAATCTGATCGGGGCTCAAGATAGAAGAACTTAATCACACAGGTAGCTGCACCAAGAGGTTCGCATTCAGCTCTGATGGGTTGCCACCATATACTGCTAGGTGTCACTGGTGGATTTTGGGAGCAATTAGAATGATTTAGATGATCGATCATTCTAGCTGTTCGAATCAGAAGAGTTCTGATCCATCGAAAGGAGTTTCGATGATGTCTATGATAGAGATCATGACATATCCCATTACCATACAGAACTGAACCTAACTGGGTCACACAAACAAGGGTTTGAATCTGGTGATCATCAATTGAACTGATCTAGTTCAATTGATCTGAATGAGATTCAATTAGGTTCAAGGAAATCGTGCTAGCACTCGATTGAACCTAACGTTCTTCTTTTACTATCATAAATAAGTTGTCCTGACTGAGCCAAAGGAGTTTGTGCTCAATCAGAGGCCTTCATATGGTCTGACTGGAGGTTGTCCAAGTCAGAATAGGTTGTCTTATTTTGTAAGACATTACCTGCCATTTTTGGTCACCTGCCATTTCTTGTTCTTTGACTTTGGTCAAAAGTCTACCTTTGACTGGTCAAACGTTGACCATTGACCCTTTGACTTTTGACCACATGTCATGCACCTATTGGAGAGCTGGTGGGGGCCTGTCCCCCTGCCAGAACCTGGCAAGGGAAGGAGAAGGGCGCACGCCAAGGGTGGCGTGAGCCCAAGTTGGAGGCGCCTAGGAGTCCTTGTTGGACAAGGACTCCACCTCCCTTTTGGATTCCAATCAGAGTTCTACTAAGAATCCAGTTTGACTGGTCTTAGGCGCCCTCTAAGGAGGAATCCAGGGGTCTCTATTCCAACCAATCAGATTTAGATCTGATTTCACAAAGGGTTGTGATTGGTTGAGAGGAAGAGGAGTTGGATCACAAGAGGTCTATAAATAAGACCCTGCGCCCAACCCTAGATTCCAATGCAATTAGAATAGAGATTTCCCATGCCCCAAGGCTGCCTCTCCCCTCCTTCCTCCATGCCTAAACTTCTCCTCCTTCCCCTTGCTCTCCACGTCCAAAAGAGTTTTGGATTTAGGTTGGTGCGATTCAGATCAAAAGAAAGGCGATCAAAAGCAAGAAGGCTGCGCTGCTGCAAAAGGACGACTGCTGATCTTCAAAAGGAGTTTTGAAGATCCTCCAGATCAGGTCCAGATCTGATTTTTGGAGATGTGATAGAGAAGAAGAGGATCTCCAGATCCAACTCGAGTGGATACCGGTAGAGGCCAGGCGCTTGCGTGGCTAGATCCAGAACCTTCCGCTGCAATCAGGATCATCTACAGGGTAATAGGATTACCCAAATCAGGTAAATTAAATTTGATTTAATTTATCTTATTTTATTTTATTTATTAAAATAATAAGAATCAGATCTGAAACATATCAAGATCTGATTGGGATCAAGAGAAAAATTTTTGAAATATATCTCTTGATCTGATCAGATCTGGACGAACTTGGATCGGAAAATCAGGATTTCCCTTCACCCTACACTCCCTCTATAGAGATGCAAAAATCTCTATAATTAATAATTTCTTGTGTGGTGTGATTCCACCAACTGACTCA
>QRFJ01003759.1:0-85802 GCA_006176705.1 Cocos nucifera | reverse complement strand
ATTTTCGCATCTCTACAGAGGGAGTGTAGGGATCCGAGAAAATAGTGGGAGCTAATTTGTTTAAAAATAAAATCCCTAAACAAATTGGTCAAGTCAAAATTACAGTATCTAACTAGAATCTTTGACTCTCTACAGGAAAATGTCTGCGTCCAACCCATTGGCACGTATCCTGGACACACATAGACTGACTGGACCCAATTATAAAGATTGGCTCAGGAACTACAAAATTGTTTTGGGTTCAGAGAAGTTAACCCATGTTTTGGACCAGGACCCTCCCACCTTACCAGCCCGTCCATCCACTGAACAGAGAGCGTCTCTGGAAAAATGGATAGACGAAGATAATAAGGCCAGATATTACATGTTGGGCTCGATGTCTGATGAGCTCCAGCGCCAACATGAAGATATCGGGACTGCTCGCCAAATGTTGGCTCACCTGCAGGAGATGTTTGGTGAACAGAGTCGCGCAGCCAAATATCAAGTCACGAAATGACTTTTTAAGGCTAAGATGCGTGATGGGCAGTCAGTCCAAGATCACTGTCTGACAATGATCAAGGACATGGAAGAGCTTGAGAAGCTCGGTGTGAAGTTAGACTTGGATCTGCAGAATGATATTATTCTGCAATCCTTGACTGATGCATATGGGCAATTCATCATGAATTACCACATGCATAAACTTCAAAATTCCTTGGCCGAATTAATGAATATGCTGGTTACCGCTGAGCTTTCTATGAAAGGTTCTAAAGGCTCAGTTCTTGCTATGGAACGGACTTCTTCCAAAAGAAAGTCTTATGGAAAGAAAAAGAAGTCTGTGAAAAAGCAAAAGGTGGAAGGATCAAAGAAGAAGAAGGCAGAGCCGAAGAAGAAGGCCGATGTCAAAGGAAAGTGTTTCCATTGCAACAGCGACGGCCATTGGAAGCGGAACTGCCCTACTTACCTGGCCACCCTGAAGAACAAGAAGGAAGGTCCTTCTGGAGGTATGCTCGTTATTGAGTCTAACCTTACGGTTTCTTCTGCATCCAGTTGGGTGCTTGACTCTGGTTCTAGTGCTCATCTGTGCACTTCCATGCAGGGTCTTGAGGATAGCAGGAGGCTGAGGGATGGAGACATGATCCTACGCATCGGTAATGGAGCAAGAGTTGCTGCAGTAGCCGTGGGAACATACCCTCTTCGATTACCATCTGGTTTAGACTTAGTTTTGAAAGACTGTTATTATGTGCCTGCAGCTAGCAGGAATTTGATTTCTGTTTCATGCTTAGCACAAGAAGGCTATGTGATTACCTTCTTTAAGGACCATTGTAACATTCTTTATGAAAGAAATAAAATTGCAAATGGTTTCCTTATTAATGGTCTTTATCAGCTACATATTGATGTACCTGTTCTAACTATCGAGCAAAACGTGAATGCCAAACGACCTAGGGATAGTCCAAACGATAGATATCTATGGCACCTGAGATTAGGTCATATAGCAGAAGATAGGATCAACAAATTGGAGAAAAATGGGCTATTGAGTCCATTGACTTTCCGAGTCATATCCAACTTGTGAATCTTGTCTTCAAGGCAAAATGACTAAACTCCCTTTTGTTGGACATGGGGAGAGGGCCACAGATCTCCTTGCCCTAGTACATACTGATGTGTGCGGCCCATTTGATGTGCCGGCTAGAGGCAATTTTGTCTACTTCATTACCTTTACCGATGATCTGTCTAGGTATGGGTATGTGTATCTTATGAGACACAAGTCTGAAGCTTTTGAAAAGTTCAAAGAATTCAGACATGAAGTAGAAAAACAAACTGAAAAACCCATTAAGGTTCTTCGATCAGATCGAGGAGGTGAATACCTTAGCCGGGAATTCCTAGACTATCTCAAGGAAAATGGCATAGTCTCTCAATGGACTCCACCAGGAACACCTCAACTCAACGGGGTTTCAGAATGGAGAAATCGGACTCTATTGGATATGGTTCGATCCATGATGAGCTTCACAGACCTCCCTGATTTTCTTTGGGGACACTCATTGTTAACTTCAATTTATCTACTGAATAGGGTTCCCTCTAAAACCGTTCCTACCACACCGTATGAGATATGGCACGGTAAGAAACCAAGTCTGAGTCATCTCAGAATTTGGGGTTGTCCGGCTCATGTCAAAAGACAACAAGCGGACAAGTTAGAGTTTAGGTCCTTTAGAGCTCGATTCATAGGATATCCTAAAGAGTCATTAGGATACTATTTCTACATTCCAGAAGACCACAATGTGATTGTGAGTCGACATGCCATCTTTCTTGAAAAATAGTTTATTCAAGATAGCGGCATTGGAAAGCAGATTAAGCTTGATGAGAAAGTCTCACAAGTACAACGAGCTAAGGACCAATTGGAACCAAATCAGGTTGAGCCAATAAGAACACTACCTCCTCCACCTCGTAGATCGGAAAGAGTTTTCCCATCCCCCTGAAAGATACTTAGGTATTATTTCAGAGGAAGTAGAGAAAATGTTCCTCGTAGGTAATGGTGCTCATGGTGATGATCCCAAAACCTACAACGAGGCGATATCAGATATCGACTCGAGAAATGGCTAGAGGCAATGCAGTCAGAAATTGACTCGATGCACTCAAACCAAGTCTGGACCTTGGTAGATCCACCAGAAGGTATAGTACCTATTGGGTGTAAATGGATCTTCAAGAGAAAGATTGGTGCAGATGGGAATGTGGAGACATTCAAGGCTAGACTAGTGGCAAAAGGTTATAGTCAACGCGAAGGCATTGACTATCAGGATACCTTTTCCCCAGTGGCTATGCTAAAATCCATCCGCACATTGCTTGCCGTTGCAGCCTATTTCGATTATGAAATATGGCAAATGGACGTGAAAATGGCATTCTTAAATGGATATCTTGAGGAAGATATCTATATGGAACAGCCGCTAGGTTTCACATCCAGTGATACTGATCACAAGGTTTGCAAGCTGCAAAGGTCCATATATGGACTTAAGCAAGCATCTCGGAGCTGGAACACTCGTTTCAATGATGTGATCAAAAAGTTTGGTTTCATCAAAAATGAAGAGGAACCATGTGTTTTCAAAAAGGGTCAGTGGGAGCGCTGTTGTCTTCCTCGTATTGTACGTGGATGACATCCTCCTTATTGGGAATGATATTCCCATGTTGACATCAGTCAAATATGGTTGTCCAAGGAATTCTCCATGAAAGACCTAGGTGAAGCATCCTTTATTCTAGGAATTAAGGTCTATAGGGATAGACCGAATAGGATGCTAGGACTTTCACAGAAGATGTACATAGAGGAAAGTACTAAAGAGGTTTAGTATGGAAAACTCTAAGAGGGGATTAATACCCTTCAGACATGGTATTCATCTTTCCAAGAAGATGTGCCCCAGCACACCTGAGGAAATAGAACGCATGAGCAAGATCCCTTATGCTTCTGCAATAGGGAGCCTCATGTATGCCATGCTATGTACACGACCTGATATAGCCCATGCTGTGAGTGTCACAAGCAGATATCAGTCAAATCCAGGTGAAGAACACTGGACTTCTGTGAAATGTATCCTTAAGTACTTGAGAAGAACTAAGGATATGATGTTGGTCTTTGGTAATGGAGAACTCCAAGTCCAGGGATACACAGACTCGGATTTCATGTCCGATATAGATGATCGAAAGTCGACATCTGGCAGACTGTTTGTGCTGGAAGAGTTCCAAGCAAACGGTGATACCACCTCATCCGCGATTACCTTCGAGAAAGGGTTACGTTCGAGGTCAAGAGAGTCAACTCCGCAGATAATGTGGCAGACCCACTTACAAAGCCGTTGGGCCAGCAGAAGATCGAAGCCCACCTTGAGAAGATGGGACTTAGACTTGTAGCCAATTGGCTTTAGGACAAGTGGGAGATTGTTAGATATATGTGCCCTAGAAGCCAGAATTGGCTGACACTTGTAATACACTTCTAGGGGCAAAATTATAATTTTGACTATAATTAATAAAATGGGTTATTTTCTATCACATATGTGTATTTAGTGTCTGTGATACATCCTTTGAGTTAATGGTAATGATAATTCATATTTTCAAGAGTTGAAAATTTAAGACATGAATAATCATTATTAACTCATAAAATGCTCCCGACCATAGGATCATCACGAGGATGGTGATTGATCCGGAAGGTTGGTGTACAATCGCTTCTCTTTAGTAGATGAGTCTTGAGTCTACGGTGTGGAGACACCGGAGCGAGAGTACAGGTACTCGTTAGAGAACGAGGGCACTGAGCGTGACCACCTCGAGTAGTCATTAGGGAGTCTACCTTCTCGTCAATGACTGACTCGATGCTGCAGTAGTGTGTCTGGTTCTTTGACCTGAGATGCATCGGCAGTTCACCTTGAGGGTGTTATAGTTTGACTACACCATTACTCGGTCTCCTAGCCATATGGAACCCTGAGGTGTATGTTGGCTATAGCATGTTCATTGTAGGAACTGGATTGCATCAAGATGGGAATCTATCTACCTCGGTGGTAGAGGAGCAGCCCTATGATGATCATGAGAATCAAGTCCAGAAGCCCATGGCCATGGCAGAGTGAAATAATAGAAAGAGTTTCTATTTAGATTTTCACATTGGACTCGAATCGAATGATTACATCATATGACAGAGACTAGGGTTTGACGAGTTCACCTTAACCCTAATCTGATCGGGGCTCAAGATAGAAGAACTTAATCACACAGGTAGCTGCACCAAGAGGTTCGCATTCAGCTCTGATGGGTTGCCACCATATACTGCTAGGTGTCACTGGTGGATTTTGGGAGCAATTAGAATGATTTAGATGATCGATCATTCTAGCTGTTCGAATCAGAAGAGTTCTGATCCATCGAAAGGAGTTTCGATGATGTCGATGATAGAGATCATGACATATCCCATTACCATACAGAACTGAACCTAACTGGGTCACACAAACAAGGGTTTGAATCTGGTGATCATCAATTGAACTGATCTAGTTCAATTGATCTGAATGAGATTCAATTAGGTTCAAGGAAATCGTGCTAGCACTCGATTGAACCTAACGTTCTTCTTTTACTATCATAAATAAGTTGTCCTGACTGAGCCAAAGGAGTTTGTGCTCAATCAGAGGCCTTCATATGGTCTGACTGGAGGTTGTCCAAGTCAGAATAGGTTGTCTTATTTGTAAGACATTACCTGCCATTTTTGGTCACCTGCCATTTCTTGTTCTTTGACTTTGGTCAAAAGTCTACCTTTGACTGGTCAAACGTTGACCATTGACCCTTTGACTTTTGACCACATGTCATGCACCTATTGGAGAGCTGGTGGGGGCCTTGTCCCCCTGCCAGAACCTGGCAAGGAGAAGGGCGCACGCCAAGGGTGGCGTGAGCCCAAGTAGGAGGCGCCTAGGAGTCCTTGTTGGACAAGGACTCCATCTCCCTTTTGGATTCCAATTAGAGTTCTTCTAAGAATCCAGTTTGACTGGTCTTAGGCACCCTCTAAGGAGGAATCCAGGGGACTCTATTCCCACCAATCAGATTTAGATCTGATTTCACAAAGGGTTGTGATTGGTTGGGAGGAAGAGGAGTTGGATCACGCTTAGTCTATAAATAAGACCCTGCGCCCAACCCTGAAAAAATAATCAAGAAGCAATTTCCCACGCCCCAAGGCTGCCTCTCTCCTCCTTTCTCCATGCCATACTCTCTTCTCCCCTTGCTCTCCACGTCCAAAAGTGTTTTGGATTTGGTTGGTGCGATTCAGATCAAGAAAGGCGATCAAAAGCAAGAAGGCTGCGCTGCTGCAAAAGGACGACTGCAGATCTTCAAAAGGAGTTTTGAAGATCCTCCAGATCAGATCCAGATCTGATTTTTGGAGGCGTGATAGAGAAGAAGAGGATCTCCAGATCCAGCCCGAGTGGATACCGGTAGAGGCCAGGCGCTTGCGTGGCTTGATCCAGAACCTTTCGCTGCAAACAGGATCATCAACAGGGTAATAGGATTACCCTATTCAGGTAAATTGAATGTGATTTAATTTATCCTTTTCATTTAATTTTTATTAAATAAATAAGAATCAGATCTGAAGCATCCCTGATCTGACGCAGATCTAAGAGAAAAATTTTGAAATATATCTCTTGATCTGATCAGATCTGAACGAACCTGGTCAGGGAAATCAGGATTCCCTTCACAGGTAAGTAGGGCAGTTCCACTTTCAGTGGCCATTAGTGTTGCAATGGAAATACTTTCCTTTATCAACGGCCTTCTTCTTCAGCTCTGTCTTCTTCTTCTTTTCTCCTTCCATCTTCTGCATTTTCATAGACTTCTTCTTTCCAAAAGACTTTATCTTGGAAGAAATCCATTTCATAGCAAGCACTGAGCCTTTAGAACCTTTCATAGAAAGCTCAGTAGTAACCAGCATGTTCATAAGCTTAGCCAAGGAATTTTGAAGTTTATGCATATGGTAGTTCATGATGAACTGCCCATATGCATTAGTCAAAGATTACAGAATTATATCATTCTATAGATCTAGGTCCAACTTCACTTCGAGCTTCTCAAGCTCTTCCAAATTCTTGATCATCATTAGATAATGATCTTTTACTGACAATCCATCATACATTTTAGCCTTGAATAGTCGTTTAGTGACTTGATACTTGGCTATGCGACTTTGTTCACCAAACATCTCTTATAGGTGAGCCAACATTTGACGGACAATTTTGATATCTTCATGCTAGCGCTGAAGCTCATCAGACATCGAGCCCAACATGTAGTATCTAGCTTTGTTATCTTCGTCCATCCACTTGTCAAGAGATGCTCTCTACTCAGCGGATGGACGAGCTGATAAGGTGGAAGGGTCCTGGTCCAATACATGAGTTAACTTCTCAGAATCCAAAATGATTTTGAAGTTTTGAAGCTAATCCTTATAATTAGATCCAGTCAGTCTATGGGTGTCCAAGATATGTCCTAGTGGATTGGACGCAGATATTTTTTTGTAGAGAATCAAAGTTTCAAGTTAGATATTATAATTAAAATTTGACCAATTTATTTAGATATTTTATTTTTAAACAAATTAGCTCTCACTAATTTTTTGGATCCCTATACTTTCTCTGTAGAGATGCAAAAATCTTCATAATTAATGATTTCTAGTGGGTGGTGCGATCCCACCAACTGACTCATCACCTCACCTAACAGTTATTGGTGATGGGTTAGCCAATGAGTGAACAACTCTTGTTTAATGATTCTCTAATCATGGTGCACCCAAACTTGATCTCTAATTCATTAATCTCACTATGCCTGGAATATTGATCCACTCCTTAGTTAAGTCAAATCCACCATTTGCATAAATTGGATTTCTAAATTGAGTCTCTCACCGTATCCAAAATATTGAGCCCAATCCATCCTCCAGTCCGTAGCATCCAATGCCTAATAGACATGGTTGCGTCTTTCTAGTGCAACTGAACCACTATAACCAACCGAGAACAATCAACCCTAAAAAAGGCCCGCACATCTACAATGGTGGAAGATCTTAGACTTAATCTTTTCTTAGAGAGATTTTATTTAGGTCTCATTAAACTAGACTTGACATAATCATAACCATTATGACTAACCTAGTGGCATGGGTTAGCTCAGATTATTGACCACCTCAGATCAGGACTGAGCCAACAAATATGGCTAGATAAGTGAGACTAGTGGAAGGGATATGCATTAACTTGACAAGAATGCATTCGAGTCGAGTAGCTCCCAATTAAAAATCAATCGGTCGTATCTACCAAACTTACCTCAGATACTAAATTTTTGAGCCAGAACCAATCGGGTTAGCCTACAATCCATACTCTAACCACTGAGCCTAATTAGGTCTTAGCTTGATCGATCACTTACGTGACTCGATCTTGACCCAGACTTAATCCTATTAGACTGGTCAATTTAAGCACTCTTGATCTCATCTAACCAACTCTTGATGCAGTTTGATCAACCGCTTAGACCTAATTGAGCTACCCAAGCCCGAACCCAATTTTATGAATATGTCTTAGATCTTAAATTCTTAATTTTAGATCTAACATATTTCATAATCTTAATTCTTAATTAAGTTTAGGGTTCACAAACAAAATATGTAAATATAATCCTAGGATTTTAGGATCTAGAATTTTGCAGAAAATAAGTTCTTGATTTCTGATTAAGGACGAATGTGCAGCATCTCTACACATCATAAGAATATCCCATTGAATGAAAGGAGAGGACATTTAAACCCTACTTTGTTCTTATGACTGGACAGCCAAGGAGAATGCCTTAATCAGAAATATGAAAACTACAAAACTAGCTAGATCTACATCATATATCTCATATATAAAAATTGATCTAACTATAAACATGTTTTCAATACATCTCATGTATCATATCATGCATATTTTCAGATCTAAATTATCTAATAATTCATCTAAAAAATTAAATTTAAATTGATCTCATCAAAATAAATTCTATTCTAGATAATTATGTAGAACTATTCTACAACTAGTCTAAACATGCATTCATCATATCTCATATGAACCAAAAATTAAATTTTTTTATTTTTTATTTTTTAGATCATATTATAATATTTATAACATTAAAGAATAGTAAATAAATTAATCTAAAATTATAACTTAATCAAATTAAATTATTATCATGCAAGAATATATATAGAACAATTCTATTCTACAACTAGTCATGTATCTTGTAGAACTTAGATCTAAATTATTTAATTTTAATTTTTTTGATTTTAGATATAATCATATCTCATGTGATATCTAAAATTATCTAATTATTATATCAAAAATAAATTTAAATTATATCTAAATAATTTATGAGAACCTGGTTCTAATATCATTTGAAGAGAAAATCCTAGTTTCTCGGGTTAGGTTCATTCAGATCTGATTAGATCAAGAGAGATATTTCAAAAATTTTTTCTTTTAAATCTAGATCAGATCTAAGATATTTTAGATTTAATTTTATAGATCTAATAAAAATAAAAAAATTAAAATAGATTTAATTTTATACCTTATTGTTGGGTAATCAGATTACCTTGTGATGATCCTGTTGATTGCCTAAGGTTCTGGATCTAGCCACGCAAGTACCTGGCCTCTACCAGTATCCACTCGAACTGGATCTGGAGATCTTCTCATTCTTTATCACTTCTCCAAATATCAGATCTGGATCTGATTTGAAGGATCTTCAAAACTTATTTTGAAGATAGGGTATCGTCTCTTGCAGCAGTGCTACCTTCTTCATTTCTCATCACCTTTCTCTTGCCTGGATCGCACCAAACTGGAGCCCAAATCCCCTTGGGTGTAGAGAGGTGAGAGGGGACTTGAAGATGGCATGGAGAAGGAAGAGTGGCAGCCTTGTGGCATGGGCAATGGTCTAAGCTCTTTGAAACTAGGCGCATATAGGGTTTATATAGACCCTGCTGCGCCATGCAGTGCCACATCATCCCGACCAATCATGTCGCTTTATGCAATCAAATCTAAATCTGATTAGTAGGATGACATCATCTGATCTAATTAGATAAGAGTCCCTCTAAATCATCCTTAGATGGTGCCTAAGACTAGTCAAAGTCTAATCTTTGGCACCACCTAGGTGGAAACCCTGAAGTAACTAGAGTCCCATCTATATGGGACTCCAGGCACCTCTATCCATGGGCGCATACCTCCCTAGACATGCACCCCTGGTCCATCTACATTTTAGTAGGTTGACTGGTCCAAAATCA
This sequence comes from Cocos nucifera, assembly GCA_006176705.1. NCBI lineage: Eukaryota > Viridiplantae > Streptophyta > Magnoliopsida > Arecales > Arecaceae > Cocos > Cocos nucifera. The sequence goes on along the minus strand of QRFJ01003759.1, from coordinate 76,087 downwards.
ATCTTCTATGGGTGCATGACACATGGGTAGATGTCTAAGTGTCAAAGGTCAACGTTTGATCAAAGTCAAAAGACAAGAATTAGCAGGTGATGAAAAATGGTAGGTGTTGTCTCAAATTTATCTCATAAATTAAGACAACCCTTTTCTAACTTGGACAAGTTTCAATCGGACTAAGTAAAGGTACCTGAGTAAGCACAAACAAATTTGGCTTATTCGAGATAACTTAAAATGATAATTGAAAGAGAACATTAGGCTCAATCATCTGCTAGCATAATTTTCTTGAACCTAATTGAATCTTATTCAAACCAATTAAACTGGGTTAGTCCAATTGATGATATCTTGATCCAAACCCTTATTTGTGTGATCCAATTAGGTTCAATTCTATATGGTAATATGATATATCATGATCTCTATCATTGACATCATCAAAACATCTTTCGATGGATCAGAACTTTTCTGATTCAGACAACTTGAATGATCGATCATCCAAATTATTCTAATTGCTTCCAAAATCCATCAGTGACACCTAGCAGTATATGGTGGCAACCCATCAGAACTAAAAATGAACCTTTTGGTGCAGCTACCTATGTGATTAAGTTCTTCTATCTTGAGCTCCGATCAGATTAGGGTTAAGGTGAACTCGTCAAACCCAAATTTCTGTCATATAATTTAATCATTTGATTCAAGTCCGATGTGAAAATCTTAATAGAAACACTTTCTATTATTTCACTCTGCCATGGCCATGGGCTTATGTACTTGATTCTCATGATCATCATAGGGCTGCTCCTCATCAACCGAGATAGATAGATTCGCTCTTGGTGCAATCTAATTCCTACAATGAACATGCTATAGCCAACGTACACCTCTGGATTTCGAATGGCTAGGAGATCGAGTCATGGTGTAGTCAAACTATAACAACCTCAAGGTGAATTGCCGATGCACCTCAGGTCAAAGAACCAGACACACCACTACAGCTTCAAGCCAGTCATCGATGAGAAGGTAGACTTTCTTATGATTGCTCGAGGTGGTCACGCTCAGTGCCCTCGTTCTCTAACAAGTATCTGTACTCTCGCTCCAGTATCTCTACACCATAGACTTAAGGCTCATCTGCTATAAAAAAGCAATTGTATACCAACCTTTCAAATCAATCACCATCCTCATGATGATCCTATGATCGGGAGCATTTCATGAGTTAATAATAAAAATTCATGTCTTGAATATTCATCTCTTGAAAATAAGAATTATCATTACCATTACCTCAAGAGATGTATCATAGACACTAAATACACATTATGATAGAAAATAACTCATTTTATTATTTATAGTCAAAATTATAATTTTTTCCTTAGAGGTGTATAATAAGTGTCAGCCAACTCTGGCTTCTAGGGTACACATATCTAACAATAGACCCCCTATTGGTGCAATCCAATTTCTATAATAAACATGCTATAGCCAACATACACCTCAGGATTTTGAATGGCTAGGAGATCGAGTTATGGTGTAGTCAAACTATAACACCCTCAAGGTGAACTGTCGATGCACCTCAGGTCAAAGTACTAGATAGACCACTGTAGCTTCGAGTCAATCATCGACGAGAAGGTAGACTTTCTTATGACTGCTCGAGGTTGTCACGCTTAGTGCCCTCATTCTCTAATCAGTACCTATACTCTCACTCCGATGTCTCTACACCATAGATTCAAGACTCATCTATCCAAAAGAAGCGATCGTACACCAACCTTCTGAATCAATCACCATCCTCATGATGATCCTACGGTCTGGAGCATTTTATGAGTTAATAATGAAAATTCATATCTTAAATTTTCAACTCTTGAAAATATGAATTATCATTATCATTAACTCAAAGGATGTATCACAGACACTTTCAAATACACACTGTGATAGAAAATAATGTATTTTATTATTTATAGTTAAAATTATAATTTTGCCCTTAGAAGTGAATTACAAGTGTTAGCCAAGCTGACTTCTAGGGCACACACATATCTAACAAACTCCCACTTGACCTAAAGTCAATTGGCTACAAATCTAAGTCCTATCTTCTTAAGGTGGGCTTCAATCTTCTACTTGCCCAATGGCTTTATAAGTGGGTCTGTCGCATTGTCTGCGGAGTCAGCTCTCTTGACCTCGATGTAACCATTCTCAAGATAATCATGGATGAGGTGGTATCGCCGCTCGATGTGCTTGGATTTTTGATGAGATCTCGACTCCTTAGCAAGGGCTATGGCACCATTATTGTCGCAGTACAGAGGAATGGCATCCGATGGCATCACTCTAATCTCTGTGGCAAACTTCTTGTACCAAAATATCTTCTTCATAGCTTCTGATGCAGCGATGTACTCTACTTCCATGGTGGAATCTGCTATCACTGTCTGCTTGAAACTCTTTCAACTGACAGCACCACCATTACACGCAAATAGACTCCTAGATGTCGACTTTCGATCATCTATATCGGACATAAAATCTGAATCAGTATACCCTTGGACTTGGAGTTCTCCATTACCAAGAACCAATATCATATCTTTAGTTCTTCTCAAGTACTTAAGGATACATTTCATAGAACTGCAGTGTTCTTCATCTAGATTCAACTGATATCTACTCATGACACTCACAGCATGGGCTATATCAAGTCGTGTACATAACATGGCATACTTGAGACTCCCTATTGCTGAAGCATAAGGAATCTTGTTCATGCATTCAATCTCTTCAGGTGTATTGGGACACATTTTCCTGGAGAGATGAATGCCATGTCTGAAGGGTACCAATCCCCTCTTGGAGTTTTTCATGCTAAACCTCTTTAGCACTTCTTCTATGTACATCTTCTATGAAAGATCTAGCATCCTATTCGGTCTATCTCTGTAGACCTTAATTTCTAAAATGAAGGATGCTTCTCCTAGGTCTTTCATGGAGAATTCTTTAGATAACCATATTTTAACTATGGTCAACATGAAAATATCATTCTCAATAAGAAGGATATCATCTACGTACAGTACGAGAAAGATAATAGTGCCCCCACTAACTTTTGAAAACACATGGTTCCTCCTTATTCTTGATGAAACCAAATAATTTGATCACATCATTAAAACGAGTATTCTAGCTCCGAGATGCTTGCTTAAGTCCATATATGGATCTTTGCAGCTTGCATACTTTATGATCAACATCACTGGATGTGACACCTAGTGGCTGTTCTATATAGATATCTTTCTCAAGGTATCCATTTAAGAATGCCATTTTCACGTCCATTTATCATATTTCATAATCAAAATAGGCTGCAATAGTAAGCAATGTACGGATAAATTTTAGCATGGCTACTGGTGAAAAGGTATCCTGATAGTCAATTCTTTCATGCTAACTATACCCTTTTGCCACTAATCTAGCTTTGAATGTCTCCACATTCTCATTTGCACAAATCTTTCTCTTGTAGATTCATTTACACCCAATAGGTACTATACCTTCAGGTCGATCTACCAAGTTTCGTACTTGGTTTGAGTGCATCGAGTCAATTTCTGACTTCATTGCCTCTAACCATTTTTTGGAGTCGATATCCGATATTGCCTCATCATAGATTTTGGGATCATCATCATAAATCCCATTACCTACAATGAACATTTTCTCTATTTCCTCTAAAATAGTACCTAAGTACCTCTCAGGGGGATGAAAAATCCTTTTCAATCTATAAGGTGGAGGAGGTAGTGATTGTATTGGCTCATCCTAATTTGATTCCATAGGGTCCTTAGCTCGTTGCTCTCATGAGATTTTCTCCTCGAGCTTGATCTGGTTTCTAATGCCATCATCTTGAATAAACTATTTTTCAAGAAAGATGGCATGCCGATTCACAATCATATTATGATCTTCTAAAATATAAAAATAATATTCTAATGACTCTTTAGGATATCCTATGAATCGAGCTCTAAAGGACCCATAGTCTAACTTGTCTGCCTGTTGTCTTTTGACATGAGCCGGATAATCTCAAATTCTGAGATGACTCGGACTTGGTTTCTTACGATGTCATATCCTATATGGTGTGGTAGGAACGGTTTTAGAGAAAATTCTATTCAATAAATATATAGCAATTAATAGACTATGTCCTCAAAGAAAATCAGGAAGGTCTATGAAGCTCATCATGGATTGGACCATATCTAATAGGATTCGATTCCTTCATTCTAAAATTCTGTTGAGTTAAGGTGTTCTAGGTGGAGTCCATTAAGAGACTATGCTGTTTTGCTTGAGATAGTTTAGAAATTTTTGACTAAGGTATTTACCTCCTCGATCTGATCGAAGAATCTTAATAGATTTTTCAGTTTGCTTTTCAACTTCATGTCTAAATTCCTTAAACTTTTCAAAGGCTTTAGACTTGTGTCTCATAAGATACACATATCCATACCAAGATAAATCATCGGTAAAGTTATGAAGTAGATAAAGTTGCCTCTAGCCGACATATCAAATGAGCTGCACACATTAGTATGTACTAGGGCAAGTACATCCACAGCCCTTTCCCCATGTCCTACAAAAGGGAGCTTAGTCATTTTGCCATGAAGACATAATTCATAAATTAGATATGACTCGTAAGTCAACGGACTTAATAGCTCAATTTTCTCCAATTTGTTAACCCTATCTTCTGCTATATGACCTAGCCTTAGGTGCCATAGATATCTATCATTTGGACTATCCCTGGGTCATTTTGATCTTATGGCATTCACATTTTGCTCGATATTAAAGATAGATACATCAATATGTAACTGGTAGAGATCGTTAATAAGGAAACCACTTGCAATTTTATTTCTTTCATAAAGAATATTACAATGGTCCTTAAGAAAACTAGTTACATAGCCTTCTTATGCTATACATAAAATATAAATCAAATTCTTGCTTGCAGCAGGCACATAATAACAATTCTTAAGTACAAAATCTAAGCCAGATAGTAGTCAAAGAGGGTAGGTTCCCACGGCCACAGCAGCAATCTTTGCTTCATTTTTTATGCATAGGATCATCTCACCATCCCTTAGCCTCCTGCTATCCTCAAGATCCTACATGAAAGTGCACAAATGAGCACTAGAACCAGAGTCAAGCACCCAACTTGATGCAGAAGAAATCGTAAGGTTAGATTCAATAATTAGCATACCTCCAGAAGGACCTGTCTCCTTCTTATTCTTTAGGATGGCTAGATATGTAGGGTAGTTCCACTTTTAGTGGCCGTTAGTATTATAATGGAAACACTTTTCTTTATCAGTGGTCTTCTTCTTTAGCTCTACCTTCTTTTTCTTTCCACCTTTTGCCTTTTCACAGACTTCTTCTTCTTTCCAAAAGACTTTCTCTTGGAAGAAGTCGATTCCATAGCAAGTAGTAAGCCTTTAGAACCTTTCATAAAAAACTCAGTAGTAACCAGCATATTCATAAGCTAGGCCAGAGTATTCTGAAGTTTATGCATATGGTAGCTCATGATGAACTGCCCATATGCATCAATCAAGGATTGTAGAATTATATCATTTTGTAGATCCTAGTCTAACTTCACTCTGAGCTTCTCAAGCTCTTCCAAGTCCTTGATCATCATCAGACAATGATCTTGGATTGACTGCCCATCACATATTTTAGCTTGAAACAATTGTTTAGTGACCTGATATTTGGCTGCGTGACTCTATTCACCAAACAACTCTTGCAGGTGAGCCAACATTTGGCGGACAGTCTTGATATCTTCATGTTGGTGCTGAAGTTCATCAGACTTGAGCCCAACATGTAGTATCTGGCCTTATTATCTTCATCCATCCATTTATCAAGAAATGCACTCTGCTCAGCGGATAGATGAGCTGATAAGGTGGGGGGATCCTGGTCCAATATGTGAGTCAACTTCTCAAAACCCAAAATGATTTTGAAGTTCCTAAAGCGAATCCTTATAATTAGGTTCGGTAAGTCTATGGGTGTCCAGGATATGGGCTAGTAGGTTGGACGCAGACATTTTTTTTTTCCTGTAGAGAGTTAAAGTTTCTAATTAGATTTTATAATTAAGACTTAACCAATTTATTTTGGATTTAATTTTTAAACAAATTAGCTCCTACTATTTTCTCGAATTCCTACACTTTCTCTATAGAGATGCAAAAATCTCCATGATTACTGATTTCTAGTGGGTGGTGCTATCCCACCAACTGACTCATCACCTCATCTAATAGTTATTGGTGATGGGTAAGTCAATGAGTGAACAACTCTTATCCAATGATTCTCTAATCATGATGCACCCAGACTTGTTCTCTAATTCATGAATCTCACCGTGTCTAGAATATTGATCCACTCCTTAGTTCAGTCAGATCCACCATTTATATAGATTGGATTCTTAATTTGGTCTCTCACCGTATCCAAAATATTAAGCCCAATCCATCCTCCAGCCCATAGCATCCAATGCCTAATAGACATGGTTATGTCTTTTCGGTACAACTGAACTACTATGACCAACCGAGAATAATCAACCTTGGGAAGGGCCCGTACTTCTACAATGGTGGAAGATCTTAGACTTAATCTTTTCTTAGGAAGATTTGATTTAAGTCTCTTTAAACTTGACTTGACATAGCCATAACCATTATGACTAACCTAGTGGCATGGGTTAGCTCGTATTGTTAGCCATCTTAGATCAGGATTGGATCGATAAATATAGCCAGGTAAGTGAGATCGGTGGAAGAGATATGCCATTAACTCGATAAGAATGCATTCGAGTTGAGTAGCTCCCAATTAAAAATCAGTCGGTCGTATCTGCCAAACTTACCTTAGACATCAAATTGTTGAGCCAGAACCAATTAGGTTAGTCTACAATCCAGACTCTAACTACTCAACCTAATTAGGTCTTAACTTGATCGATCACTCATGTGACTCGACCTTGACCTAGACTTAATCCTATTAGGCTAGCCAATTTAAGTACTCTTGATCCCACCTAATCAACTCTTGATTTGGTTTGATCAACCGCTAGATCTAATTAAGCTACCCAAGCCCGAACCCAATTTTATGAATATGTCTTAGATCTAAAAATTCTTAATTTTAGACCTAATATATTTCATAATCTTAATTCTCAATTAAGTTTAGGATTCATAAACAAAATATATATATATATATAATCCTAGGGTTTTAGGATCTAAGATTTTGCAGAAAATAAGTTTTTGATTTTTGATTAAGGACGAACGTGCATCATCCCTACACACCATAAGAATAGCCTATCAAATGGGAGGAGAGGGCCTTTAAATCCTACTTCATTCTTATGATCGGATGGTTAAGGGGAATACCTTAATCAGAAATATGATAAATCTATAAAACTAGTTAGATCTACATCATATATCACTTATATAAAAATTGATCTAACTAAAAACATATTTTGCATACATCTCATGTATCATATCATGCATATTTTTAGATCTAAATTATCTCATAGACATCTAAAAAATAAGATTTAAGTTTGATCATATCAAATTAAAATTTATTCTAGATAATTTTGTAGAACTGTTCTACAACTAGTCTAAACATGCATCTATCATATCTCATATGAATAAATTAAATAAATTTACTTTCTATTTTTTAGATCTAATTATAATATTTATAATATCAAAAAATAATAAATAAATAGATCTAAAAATTATAATTAATCAAATTAAAGTTATGATCATGCTAAACTACACATAGAATAATTTTGTTCCTACTCTAGTCATGCATCTCATACATCTTAGATCTAGATTATTTAATTTTTAATTTTTTGATTTTAGATCTAATCATATCTAATCTGATATTTAAAATTATCTAATTATTATATCAAAAATATATTAAAATTAGATCTAATGAATTATGGAACCTAGCTCTAATACCAGTTGAAGGAAAAAGCCTTGTTTTTTGGGTCAAGTTCATTCAGATCTGATTGGATCAAGAGGAATATTTCAAAAAAAATTTCTCTAAGATTCTAATTAGATCTGAGACTTTTTAGATTTGATCTTACTAATCTGATAATAAAAATAAAAATTAAAATTAAATCTAATTTAATTATACCTTTATTTTGGGTAATCCAATTATCCTATGATGATTTCGATGTTTGCCTGAGGTTCTGAATGTAGCCACGCAAGCACCTGGCCTCTATCGGTATCCACTTAGGCAAAATCTAAAGATCTTCTCCTTTTCAATCAATTCTCCAAAAATTAGATCTAGATCTAATCTTGAAGGTCTTCAAAATTGCTTTTGAAGAAGAGCCATTGTCTCTTGCAACAGTGCTGCCTTCTTCCTTTCCTAACATCTTTCACTTGCTTGGAGAGCACCTTGTTCATGCCAAAAAGCCCTTGTGTGTGGAGAGAAAAGAGAGGACCATAGGGTGGCATGGAGAAGGAGGAAGAGAGGCTTTATGGCATGGTCTAAAGGTAGAAAAAAATAAATTCTAGGCAAAGACAAGGTTTAAATAGATCCTGCTGTGCCATGCAGTGCCACATCATCCTAGCCAATCATGGCCCTTTGTGCAATCAGATCTAAATTTGATTGGTATGATGACATCATCTGATCCAATCAGATGAGAGACCCTCAAAACTCTCCTAAGGTGGCACCAAGACTGGATCAAAGAAGACTTCTTAGTGCCACACAGTTTAATCCCCTGAAGCAACCTGGAGTCCCATCCATATGGGACTCCATATTTTATCCTCATGGGATGCCTCCCTCCCTGGATGTGTGCCCCCTTCCTACCTACTTTCTAGCAGGGAGACAAGTCCCCAGGTACTCTCCTATGGGTGCATGACACATGGACAGATGTTTAAGTATCTAGGGTCAATATTTGACCAATGTCTAAAAATAAAAATTAGCAGGTGACTAAAAATAGCAGGTGTTGTTTTAAATTTATCTCATAAATTAAGACAACCCTTTTCTGACCTAGACAAGCTCCAGTCAGACTAAGTAAAGGTTCCTGAGTGAGCCCAAAAATATTTGGCTCAGTCAAGACAAGCTTTAATGATTATTAAAGGAGAACATTAGGCTCAATCATGTGCTAGCATGATTTTCTTGAATCTAATTGAATCTTATTCAAATTAATTGAACTGGGTTAGTCCAATTGATAACATCTAGATCCAAACCTTTGTATGTGTAACCTAGTTAGGTTCAGTTTCATATGGTAATGGGATATGTCGCGATCTCTATCATCGACATCATCGAAATACCTTTCGATGGATCAGAATTTTTTTGATTCAGACAACTAGTATGATCAATCATCCAAATCATTCTAATTGCTTCCAAAATCTATCAGTGACACCTAGCGGCATATGGTGGCAATCCATCAAAACTGAAAGCAAATCTCTCGATATAGTTACTTATGTGATTAAGTTCCTCTATCTTGAGCCTCGACCAGATTAGGATTAAGATGATCTCGTCAAACTCTAATTTCTATCATATGAATTAATCATTTGATTCAAGTCTAATATGAAAACCTAAATAGAAACTCTTTCTATTATTTCACTCTACCATGGCCATGGGCTTATTGACTTGATTTTCATAATCATCATAAAGCTGCTCCTTATCTATAAAGGTAGATAGATCCCCTATTGGTGCAATCTAATTCCTACAGTGAACATGCTATAGCTAACATACACCTCAAGATTCTGAATGGTCAGGAGATCGAGTTATGGTGTAGTCAAACTATAACACCCTTAAGATAAACAACCGATGCACCTCAGGTCAAAGAACTAGACACACCACTGTAGCTTCGAGCCAGTCATCGACAAGAAGGTAGACTTTCTTATAACTGCTCGAGGTGGTCACACTTAGTGCCTTCGTTCTCTAACGAGTATCTGTACTCTCGCTCTGATGTCTCTACACCATAGATTCAAGTCTCATATATCCAAAAAAGATGATCGTACACCAACCTTCCAGATCAATCATGATCCTCATGATGATCCTATGGTCGAAAGCATTTTATGAGTTAATAATGAAAATTTATGTCTTAAATTTTCAACTCTTGAAAAATATGAACTTTCATTACCATTAACTTAAGGGATGTATCACAGACACTTTTAAATACACACTATGATAGAAAATAACTCATTTTATTATTTATAATCAAAATTATAATTTTACTCTTAGAAGTGATTTATAAGTGTTAGCCAATCTGACTTCTAGGGCACACATATATCTAACAGATTTAATCCAATTTAGTAAGTAATTAGCAATTTAAAGCATGTAAGATAAGTAAAGCAATAAAAAAGAAGGCACAACACAAACGTGCAAAGATTTTTTAGTGGTTCGGTGCAACCCCACACCTACGTCCACTTTCCAAGGTCTTTTTGGAAATTTTTCTATAATTTCTAGATTATAGTGTATTTGTTTTAACTTGGGATCACAAATAAATCTAGTAGGTTTTGCTGGCTCACCAACCACAATCCTACATCGATAGTTTTTTTTTGGTTCACTATCAACTCAATTGATTTTCTAGGCTCACCAACCAAAATCTATACATCGTTCAATTACTAGCTTGGACTAGCCTACACCCCAAATTTCTCTCCCCCTAAACAAACTTGTAAAGAAATAAAAAATACAACTATAAAAATTTAGCTCAAAACTAATAGCAAAAATGAACTCTTTTGACGTGCGGAGAAGATGCTGAATATTTGTTCTTTGGTAGCTTCCTCTTCTCTTCAAATGATGCTAAGAAACTTGCTTAACGTGTTGTGGATGATGACTCTTGAATGTCCTCTGAATTTGAAGCTCAAATTTCTCTCTTTTCTCTTATTTTTGGATATTTAATGTAACTCCATTTCCTTGAATAGTTTTCTTTTTTTAATCCTTAATCTCTTAATTCAAAATATTTTTCTTACTATTTTTATACTTGAAAGTGACTATTGTGTGAGTTTTGACCATTAGCAAGTTTGTACTAGCCGTTGGAGTGGAGAATGACCAGTTAAAAAAGTACAGAAAACTAGCCATTGCAGCCTATCTCGAGATTGGGGTCAACACCTTTCCTTCAGGTGTCGACACTTTTCTTCAGGTGTCGATACCTCCTGAGATCCGAAGGATTTCTTCTCTCTATCTTCTGTTCTGTGCAACAGAGGTCAACCCTAGGATCATCCTCTGGCATAGGGGTCCTTCTTGGGGTCATCCCCTCTACGTGCCAGTCCGTGCTAGAGCATGCTAGAAGCCTGGGATTGGCATCTTTGCTCTTAGGGTCGACACTTTGACTTTCTGAACTTTAAAACTTGAACTTTTTTCCTCATTTTTGGATAGGGATCTACACTTTTAGCCTTGGGGTCGACACATTCAAGTCAGAAACTCAATTTTTTTTTTTTATGAAGCCCTTGACTTGGTTATTTTGTATACATCTTTTTTTGGATTAATTCTTCAATTTAAGTACCAAGAAAGATAAATATTCAGTCATGAAATATATTGTTAAATACTCAAAAACTCAAAGTTTGACAATCATCAAAATCAATCATAGGGTCAACAAGCTTCCTACATCCTAGGGATGAAGATCTATAGAGATAGATCTAAAAAATTGCTTGGGTTATCCTAGTCCATGTACATTGACATAATGCTGAAGAGGTTCTGCATGGAGAATTTCAAGAAGGACTATCTACCATAAGCCATCAAATTTCTCTCTTGAAGAATAATTGTCCGACAATACCTCTAGAGAGAGAGAGCGTATGAGTAGAATTCCATATGCTTCGGTAGTGGGTTCTATTATGTATGCCATGACATGTATGCAACTAGATATGGCATACTCACTAGGAATATTGAGTAGATACCAATCTGATCTAAGGAAGAACAACTGGAAGGTCGTTAAAATCATGCTGAAGTATTTATGAAATACTAAGAACCAGTGGTTTGTTTATGGTGAATTGGACTTGAAACTTACAGGATTTATAGACTCCAATTTTCAATATAATCATGATGACAGTAAGAGTATGTCAGGGTATATTTTTATCCTTAATGATGGAGCAGTCTACTGAAAAAATTTCAAGCAGCATATTATGGTAGATTCAGTGTGCGAGGTGGAGTATGTTGCTTTATCAGATGCCACCAAAGAAGTGGTATGGCTGAAAAAGTTTATCACCGAGCTCAAAGTAGCACTCTCTTTAGATGGTCCAGTTCTACTCTTTTATAACTGCTCTAGAGCCATTGCTCAGACGAAAGAACCAAAGGCACATTAGCAGACGAAGCATATTCTGCATCGTTTCCACCTTATCTAGGAGATCATGGATCGAGGTCGCATTGATCTTCAGAAGATCGACGAAAAGAAGAACCTGATCGACCCATTCACTAAAACCATTATGGTGAGAGAGTTCGATGAATTCAAGTCGAAGATGGGTATACGATACTGCACCAATTGGCTTTAGGCCAAGCAAAAGATTATTGGAAATAGTGTTCCAAAGCCAATCATTAGTCTATTGATGATTGAGCTATTTTATATAATTGTATATAAATTATTAATTAAATAAAAGTTATACTAATTTTTTTATCATAAATATTTCATCTTCTAATGAACTCCTATCTATTGTGATGAAATTCTTAGGACTATTTAAAATCGACAAAAGAGGATTTATCATTTAGTCCTTAAAATAGTTTGCAACCAAATGATACGTTGTTATCAAGGACAACAACATTTATCGAGTATAGATCATTGTGTGCCATATAGGTTGATTGTCCTCTTAACCAAGGAGTGTGGAGACACTAGTATAGCATGCAGGTGATATGTAGGGATACATCTGCACTGAAAGTGACCAACTCCAGATCTTTTTTGCTATCAAGGATTGCTCTGACGAAATATGGGCATAAGTGTCCCTCCGACCAGAGATCACCATGGTCACTTTCAAGCAACTCACTGTGCTTTGGTGCGAGACTACCTAAATTTCTAATTTAGTAACGAAAGATTTTTGGATACAATCAAGTACTTGAGGAGTCGGTGTGTTAGTCAAGATGGGATTGGCCACTCTTGATTATAGGAGCTATGTTCAATAGTGTTTCAATTTAGCAAAGCCTTGGCTAGGGTAGTCCTAGTGAGGGGTCACAGGATAAAATGCTTTGAGACACGGTTTGGATGTATCCTCCAGGATTGATAGTTAAACCCAGAGCAATCATATGCACAGAGGTCAAAGGGATGTATTATGCGGTAACCATATTTACGTAGGTTCTGAATGTTGCGATTGCACTATTCAGCCTGTCCAAACATCGGGTATCATTGCTAGATGGTCACTTCGATTAGTATAGAAAATTGGTTTCTATGCTACCGGCTTAGGTTCGAACTTGCGGGATCACACACACTAAAGATTCCTACCCGATCTAATGGCTAATCAAGAAAAATTTAATTAGTAATTTATCATTAATTAACTTAATTTGATTGAATGATTATTTTTGGATCAAGACCAATTGAATTGGATTCATTTGGATTTGACCCAATTATGTTCTAAGATGATCTAATCATCAAGGAGGTTTAATCCCTGATTTGGTCAGGGGTTTAGCTTGATTAATTTTTGATTTGATTATGATTTAATTGAGTTTAATTAAGCCTAAATAAGTTGAATTTAATCTTGTCTTATTGAGCCTAATCAATTTGGATTGGATTGGTTCAATTAGATGACTATTGTAAGACTAGTTTGACTAGTCTTCCCATGTGCCACATCACCCTTTGAATTGTGCCATCCTTTCTTCATGGGAAAAGATTTCTCATGAACTTTTTCCATGCAAGAGAGAGGGCATGCACCCTCCTTTCTCATGCCTCATGTGGATAAGATAGGCTGGTTGTTATTCAAATTCAAAGGAGTTTGAGTTTGAATGAACAAGCCAACCATCTTATCTAAAACTCCCATGCCTCGTTGTGTGCACATCGATAAAAACTTGTTTTTTGTGCATATGCAAGAAAAGAGAGACAAAGAAATAGAAAGAGAGAAAAGGTTTCTCTCGGGCGTGAGTTCTTCCTCCTTTGTTGAGAAAAACCAGAAAATAGAGAGTTTTAGGTGCAAAGGGTTTTGGGTGAGTGCATACCCTAGAATCTATCTTGGGTTCGAGATTTATATCTATGAGTTACGAGGGTCGTGATTTCATAGGTCCTGATGGTGAACCTCCTCAACTTCTCATCTGCATTCATTGGCGATCTGGAGCATCCAAAGAGCTCGTGAAGCAAGATCAAAGGAGTTCGATCTGAAATCAACCATTAAAGGTTCCTACAGCAAGCTAGCACTTAGAAGTAACTGATCAGGATCAGAGCCTCATGTGGATTATCCATAGAGGCTAGACACATGTATGGCTGCATTGCGATGATTAGATCTATACCAAAGAGATTAGATTGCGGTGCTCTTCTTTTGCAAAAAGATAATGTGTTCTAAACACATAGAGCAGTAAAAATAGTTTTACTACATTCATTATTTTTATTTTCAGATATGCATGCATATATGATATATTAGATCCTGTAGTGTGAAGAGTTTTTAGATTAGATCTATAGTTCTTATTAATAATATGATTAATAACAGTTTTCACTGCGTATGTTTTTCAAAAAAAAATTTTGAAAGTAGAACTAGAAATCCTGTGCGCTCCCTTTAGCACCAGAGAGAGTCACAATTTAGGTGGATGATGGTTTATGTACAGCAAGAGAGGACCTGGATACCTATGGAAGATGGTGTCGAGATGAGGCAGAGAGCACTGGAGTGCTGTAGTAATGCTTTTCTAGAGGCACAAGGCTGAGAGAGGCTCAATGGTGCAGTAGTCGAGGGTGGTATCTTAGCAAAGAGTGTCAGGAGGCATCTCAAAAAGATCAGAAGTAGGTCTCATGGAGAGCTAGGGAGTCTCAGGAGCCTCGGGATGAGATAGGTGGGTCTGAGCCTAGGATAGGGTTTGAGCTAAAGTTTCTCCAGGTGTAGCTGAAGCAATGGCTGGTGCAAGGGCAAAAGAGGAGAAGGCTAGGATGGAATTTTCTAGGGTTCAATTGCTAGATTCAGAAAAGTTGGATGAGCTCTTGGGTTTCAGAGGTGCCCATGGATTGTGGAGGTATCCAAAATGACTTCGAAGAGGGCCGTAGAGTATGGAGGGTTTGAAGGGGTAGCGATGGTGTTCTAGGTGCAATGGCAGGCTCAGCAATGCAGCATTGAGTGATTGGCCTTAAGAGGCTTGATGATACAGTTGGCTTCTACAGCATTAGGTGGACTTCAATTTTAGTTGGAGCATCGAGCAATGGTGGCTACATAGTGGAGAAAAAATTTGGCATGAGTTCAGAGCAGAAGGGTGTAGGAGGATCGACATCCTAGCACCAGCACTGGTAATGCATAGTTCTAGGTGGAGCGACATATGCAAGTGGATAGGCATAACTATAAGAAAATCATGTCAAGTGGTACAACGTGTCAGGTGGTACAACATGTGTTAGCACAGGAATGCTATAGGATCTCAAAGGAAAGTCCAAAAAAATGATGCAACTGCTAAGCAGAAGGAATCCTACAATTTTAGGATGGTGCGAAGAAATAAGCCAAGATCTTCAACAGTGGAGATGGACATCCCAAAGGCCTCAAGGATGCATAGCAGTTGAAGAGGATTGGCAGAGGTGATGATTGCACAAGGGGCTGTCAGGGTGCACAGTGACAGCAGGATCGTGTACGAGGATATTGTCTTCGGGTTTGCCAAGACTTGGGGCACCAAGGTGGAGATTGTGAAGATTAGTGGTGCTCCCAAGCTTTGGGAGGCCACGGGAGGAGTCAAGGTATTGGCTTTTAGGAGACTAGGACATGTGTAGTCCTAGAGCTAGGATAGGTATTGTCCTAGGGTGGAGGCAGTGTTTAGTCCTCCATGGGCTTGAGGTCTAGGTGTTGAGGATCTTGAGAGACTTGGTTGGTGCTTCGGAGATCTGAGACATAAGGTGGAGTAAGAAATCAAAGTCAAAAAATCAAGACTACAGAAAAGATCATTTCTACAGGTTAGCCGACTCAGTCTAATATTGGGTCGGCTAAGTCTCAGAGGATAGGCCAAACAAAAAAGATAAATTCAGGACTATAGGCATGGCACACAACTAGGTTGGCTTAGTCTAAAACTAAGCCGATCCAGTCTCAAGTTAGCCGACTTAGTGCTGAGACTGAGCTAGCTTGGTGATCAGGTAGGGCTATGCAGAGGGCCTATTTGGGGCTAGGATACAAACTTATCCTAGGGTTCTTAAGGCCTGGTTTGAGAGATCTTAAGGAGGCTAACTCATGTATGGGTCCAATTTAGATCTAGGGGATGAGAGCATGGGAGACATGGGTGTACATGGGCTTGATAAGTGCTTTCATGTATTAGGTTAGCTAAGAAAGTTTTTAGTCGAGCCTAATGGCTATGTATAAATAAATAGGTTGTATTAGGATTTTCATGGATTGATAGAATAAATCAATACAGATCTTTTCTCTCTTAATCTCTCTTCTCTCTAGTGTTGTTGCCTTAGGTTCTTGAAGAAGCCCTAGAGAGAATGGGTGCCTCCCTCAAGCCCAAGGAAGGAGACGCCCCAGCATAGATCTAGGTGATGATCTATGGTATGCTACCTTAGAGAACGTTAAAGATCTCCTATGGTCCATGCTAAAGATCCTTAGTTTTTCCACAATATGGTGTCAGAGTGATACCATGAAACAACAATTGGTATTGGAGCAAGGTGATACCATGGTGATGTTACAACATTTTAGATATCTCCTTAGCTTCCATGGTGCCAAATTTCTTTAGATTCATTATAGGATTCCTTTCTCTCTGTATCTTTGCTGAAGTCCGACCTACTATTTCACTATTTCATAATTACTTCATCTTCAAATATTATCCCACCACCAAGGATTGGTGGTATCTCTCCCCACATTTTGGTAAGAAGGAGTTACTGAAGGGTGCCCCTTCTTCCATTCATAATTAGAAGGAAAAAATTTTCTTCATCTCTTGTCCAAACCTAGGATTAGGACTTCCTTCTTGAGGGCATTTAAGAGATTCAATCCGTTGAGCCCCCAGGCTAGAAAGGTTAGATCTTGATTATGTTAATATGTTGAAGGATTATAAGATTCCCTAGTTGTTCGAACTCATCAACAATCAGACTCTATTCAATCTTGGCCTAAGTCTGCTCGACCCCAAAGGTATTTATATTCACTTTCTTTTGTTCTTTCTATCTCCCTTCTAATCTCAGCTTTGTGATTACTGTAGACATGACTCTAGAAGAAGTGGAAATGTTAGCAAGAGGGCATTAGGCCCAAAAGCAGAAGAAGAAGGCCCCTGGGGAACCGTTAAAGCGAATGAAAGTTGGGAGCCCAAGCTCTACCACCCTTATAGAAGAAGTCTGTGCCTTGGAGGCTACAGTGCCATTGATGAGCCTGAGTCCACCCTCCAAGGTCCCTGCTCTGACTCACCCTTCTAGAGAGGAGTCTGGGAGGAAGAAGAAAAAGGTCGCTAGGAGAGCCCGCCCCCAACAAAATTCAAGGGGAAGCAGTGATGATTGCATCGATTAGGAGAATGCCTCCTTCAATGACTGGAGGGTTGTTAAGGCCCTAGTTGATGGATGTGTGCTTCCACACATCATCAAAAGAGTTACCTGTGCCGACCTTGACCATCGGGTCAAGGACTCCTTTGGGGTGTACCTTGAGGTAATAGTTTCTTACTTCATTTTTCAAGTTCTATCATATGTTCTTTGACGATATAAATGATATTGTTATTTTGCAGATCAGCCACCAATTGATGGCCAACCTTGAGATGATTAAAATTGAGAAACCTGAGGCCTCAAGTGCTGCCGAGGAAGCTCATTGGCACAAGGCAGAGGTGGGTCATCTCTCGGCCAAAGTTGGGCACCTACAGGAGTGCTTAAAAAGGAGGAACAAGTATCTATGGATTTGAGGGCAGCCCTGGCATTGAAAGAAGGAAGAAGGAAGGTGGTCGAGATGAATTTTGCCAAAAATAAGAGGTGAGCGAAAGAAGATGCGAGCAATGGAAGACGCCATCTCTGCCTTCAAGTCTTCGGAGGAATTAAGGGACATCAAGGTGGCCTTCACTTAGGAGGCCCTCATCAAGAGATACAACCTCTGCCAGTTAGGGTTGCAGAGAAGTTTTTGAAGTTGAAGCTTGGTTTTTTGTCAGGGGAATCCTTCAAAAACAAAACCAAACTTTCTTCGAGTGAAGCTGCTGAAGGGTAATCCTGATTTTTCGGTCCAGGTTCGTTCAGATCTGATCAGATCAAGAGATATATTTTAAAAATTATTTTCTTTGATATATATCAGATTTGGGATGTTTCAGATTTGATTCTTATTATTTTAATAAATAAAATAAAATCAAATAAATTAAATCAGATTTAATTTACCTTGATATGGGTAATCCTATTACCCGATGATGATCCTGTTTGCAGTGGAAGATTCTGGATCTAGCCAAGCAAGCGCCTGGCCTCTACCGATATCCACTCGGACTAAATCTGGAGATCCTCTTCTTCTCTATCATGCCTCCAAAAATCAGATCTGGATCTGATCTGGAGGATCTTCAAAACTCCTTTTGAAGATCAGCAGTCGTCCTTTGCAGCAGCGCAGCCTTCTAGCTTTCAATCGTCTTTCTTTGATCTGAATCGCACCAACCAAAAGTCCAAAACTCCTTTTGGACGTGGAGAGGAAGGGGAGAAGGTGGTTTGGCATGGAGGAAGGAGGAGGAGAGGCAGCCTTGGGGCATGGGGAATTGTGATTCAATTCATAATCTGAGTTGGGCGCAGGGTCTTATTTATAGACTAAGCTGTGATCCAACTCCTCTTCTTCCCAACCAATCACAACCCTTTGTGAAATCAGATCTAAATCTGATTGGTGGGAATAGAGTCCCCTGGATTCCTCCTTAGAGGGTGCCTAAGACCAGTCAAAGTTGGTTCTTAGGAGAACTCTAATTGGAATCCAAAAAGGAGATGGAGTCCTTGTCCAACAAGGACTCCTAGGCGCCTCCAACTTGGGCACACGCCTAGGGTGGCGTGCGCCCTCCTCCTTGCCAGGTTCTGGCAGGGGGACAGGCCCCCACCAGCTCTCCAATAGGTGCATGACATGTGGTCAAAAGTCAAAGTGTCAATGGTCAACGTTTGACCAGTCAAAGGTAGACTTTTGACCAAAGTCAAAGAACAAGAAATGGCAGGTGACCAAAAATGGCAGGTAATGTCTTACAAAATAAGACAACCTTTTCTGACTTGGACAACCTCCAGTCAGACCATATGAAGGCCTCTGATTGAGCACAAACTCCTTTGGCTCAGATCAGGACAACTTATTTATGATAGTAAAAGAAGAACGTTAGGTTCAATCGAGTGCTAGCACGATTTCCTTGAACCTAATTGAATCTCATTCAGATCAATTGAACTAGATCAGTTCAATTGATGATCACCAGATTCAAACCCTTGTTTGTGTGACCCAGTTAGGTTCAGTTCTGTATGGTAATGGGATATGTCATGATCTCTATCATCGACATCATCGAAACTCCTTTCGATGGATCAGAACTCTTCTGATTCGAACAGCTAGAATGATCGATCATCTAAATCATTCTAATTGCTCCCAAAATCCACCAGTGACACCTAGCAGTATATGGTGGCAACCCATCAGAGCTGAATGCGAACCTCTTGGTGCAGCTACCTGTGTGATTAAGTTCTTCTATCTTGAGCCCCGATCAGATTAGGGTTAAGGTGAACTCGTCAAACCCTAGTCTCTGTCATATGATGTAATCATTCGATTCGAGTCCAATGTGAAAATCTAAATAGAAACTCTTTCTATTATTTCACTCTGCCATGGCCATGGGCTTCTGGACTTGATTCTCATGATCATCATAGGGCTGCTCCTCTACCACCGAGGTAGATAGATTCCATCTTGATGCAATCCAGTTCCTACAATGAACATGCTATAGCCAACATACACCTCAGGGTTCCATATGGCTAGGAGACCGAGTAATGGTGTAGTCAAACTATAACACCCTCAAGGTGAACTGCCGATGCACCTCAGGTCAAAGAACCAGACACACTACTGCAGCATCGAGTCAGTCATTGACGAGAAGGTAGACTTCCCTAATGACTACTCGAGGTGGTCACGCTCAGTGCCCTCGTTCTCTAACGAGTACCTGTACTCTCGCTCCGGTGTCTCCACACCGTAGACTCAAGACTCATCTACTAAAGAGAAGCGATTGTACACCAACCTTCCGGATCAATCACCATCCTCGTGATGATCCTATGGTCGGGAGCATTTTATGAGTTAATAATGATTATTCATGTCTTAAATTTTCAACTCTTGAAAATATGAATTATCATTACCATTAACTCAAAGGATGTATCACAGACACTAAATACACATATGTGATAGAAAATAACCCATTTTATTGATATTAGTCAAAATTATAATTTTGCCCCTAGAAGTGTATTACAAGTGTCAGCCAATTCTGGCTTCTAGGGCACATATATCTAACAATCTCCCACTTGTCCTAAAGCCAATTGGCTACAAGTCTAAGTCCCATCTTCTCAAGGTGGGCTTCGATCTTCTGCTGGCCCAACGGCTTTGTAAGTGGGTCTGCCACATTATCTGTGGAGTTGACTCTCTTGACCTCGACGTAACCCTTCTCGAGGTAATCGCGGATGAGGTGGTATCGCCGCTCAATGTGCTTGGATTTCTGGTGAGACCTCGGCTCCTTAGCAAGGGCTATGGCGCCATTGTTGTCGCAGTATAGAGGAATGGCATCTGATGGCATTACTCCAATTTCTGCAGCAAACTTCTTGTACCAGAATGCTTCCTTCGCAGCCTCTGATGCAGCGATATATTCTGCTTCCATGGTGGAATCTGCTATCACAGTTTGCTTGGAACTCTTCCAGCTGACAGCACCACCATTGCACACAAACAGACTCCCAGATGTCGACTTTCGATCATCTATATCGGACATGAAATCCGAGTCTGTGTATCCCTGGACTTGGAGTTCTCCATTACCAAAGACCAACATCATATCCTTAGTTCTTCTCAAGTACTTAAGGATACATTTCACAGAAGTCCAGTGTTCTTCACCTGGATTTGACTGATATCTGCTTGTGACACTCACAGCATGGGCTATATCAGGTCGTGTACATAGCATGGCATACATGAGGCTCCCTATTGCAGAAGCATAAGGGATCTTGCTCATGCGTTCTATTTCCTCAGGTGTGCTAGGGCACATCTTCTTGGAAAGATGAATACCATGTCTGAAGGGTATTAATCCCCTCTTAGAGTTTTCCATACTAAACCTCTTTAGTACTTTCTCTATGTACATCTTCTGTGAAAGTCCTAGCATCCTATTCGGTCTATCCCTATAGACCTTAATTCCTAGAATAAAGGATGCTTCACCTAGGTCTTTCATGGAGAATTCCTTGGACAACCATAATTTTGACTGATGTCAACATGGGAATATCATTCCCAATAAGGAGGATGTCATCCACGTACAATACGAGGAAGACAACAGCGCTCCCACTGACCTTTTTGAAAACACATGGTTCCTCTTCATTTTTGATGAAACCAAACTTTTTGATCACATCATTGAAATGAGTGTTCCAGCTCCGAGATGCTTGCTTAAGTCCATATATGGACCTTTGCAGCTTGCAAACCTTGTGATCAGTATCACTGGATGTGAAACCTAGCGGCTGTTCCATATAGATATCTTCCTCAAGATATCCATTTAAGAATGCCGTTTTCACGTCCATTTGCCATATTTCATAATCGAAATAGGCTGCAATGGCAAGCAATGTGCGGATGGATTTTAGCATAGCCACTGGGAAAAGGTATCCTGATAGTCAATGCCTTCGCGTTGACTATAACCTTTTGCCACTAGTCTAGCCTTGAATGTCTCCACATTCCCATCTGCACCAATCTTTCTCTTGAAGATCCATTTACACCCAATAGGTACTATACCTTCTGGTGGATCTACCAAGGTCCAGACTTGGTTTGAGTGCATCGAGTCAATTTCTGACTGCATTGCCTCTAGCCATTTCTCGAGTCGATATCTGATATCGCCTCGTTGTAGGTTTTGGGATCATCACCATGAGCACCATTACCTACGAGGAACATTTTCTCTACTTCCTCTGAAATAATACCTAAGTATCTTTCAGGGGGATGGAAAACTCTTTCCGATCTACGAGGTGGAGGAGGTAGTGTTCTTATTGGCTCAACCTGATTTGGTTCCAATTGGTCCTTAGCTCGTTGTACTTGTGAGACTTTCTCATCAAGCTTAATCTGCTTTCCAATGCCGCTATCTTGAATAAACTATTTTTCAAGAAAGATGGCATGTCGACTCACAATCACATTGTGGTCTTCTGGAATGTAGAAATAGTATCCTAATGACTCTTTAGGATATCCTATGAATCGAGCTCTAAAGGACCTAAACTCTAACTTGTCCGCTTGTTGTCTTTTGACATGAGCCGGACAACCCCAAATTCTGAGATGACTCAGACTTGGTTTCTTACCGTGCCATATCTCATACGGTGTGGTAGGAACGGTTTTAGAGGGAACCCTATTCAGTAGATAAATTGAAGTTAACAATGAAGTGTCCCCAAAGAAAATCAGGGAGGTCTGTGAAGCTCATCATGGATCGAACCATATCCAATAGAGTCCGATTTCTCCATTCTGAAACCCCGTTGAGTTGAGGTGTTCCTGGTGGAGTCCATTGAGAGACTATGCCATTTTCCTTAAGATAGTCTAGGAATTCCGGCTAAGGTATTCACCTCCTCGATCTGATCGAAGAACCTTAATGGGTTTTCCAGTTTGTTTTTCTACTTCATGTCTGAATTCTTTGAACTTTTCAAAAGCTTCAGACTTGTGTCTCATAAGATACACATACCCATACCTAGACAGATCATCGGTAAAGGTAATGAAGTAGACAAAATTGCCTCTAGCCGGCACATCAAATGGGCCGCACACATCAGTATGTACTAGGGCAAGGAGATCTGTGGCCCTCTCCCCATGTCCAACAAAAGGGAGTTTAGTCATTTTGCCTTGAAGACAAGATTCACAAGTTGGATATGACTCAAAAGTCAATGGACTCAATAGCCCATTTTTCTCCAATTTGTTGATCCTATCTTCTGCTATATGACCTAATCTCAGGTGCCATAGATATCTGTAATCGTTTGGACTATCCCTAGGTCGTCCATTGCCTCCTGCTATCCTCACGAAGTGCACAGATGAGCACTAGAACCAGAGTCAAGCACCCAACTGGATGCAGAAGAAACCGTAAGGTTAGACTCAATAACGAGCATACCTCCAGAAGGACCTTCCTTCTTGTTCTTCAGGGTGGCCAGGTAAGTAGGGCAGTTCCGCTTCCAATGGCCGTCGCTGTTGCAATGGAAACACTTTCCTTTGCCATCGGCCTTTTTCTTCGGTTCTGCCTTCTTCTTCTTTGATCCTTCCACCTTTTGCTTTTTCACAGACTTCTTTTTCTTTCCATAAGACTTTCTTTTGGAAGAAGTCCGTTCCATAGCAAGAACTGAGCCTTTAGAACCTTTCATAGAAAGCTCAGCGGTAACCAGCATATTCATTAACTCGGCCAAGGAATTCTGAAGTTTATGCATGTGGTAATTCATGATGAATTGCCCATATGCATCAGTCAAGGATTGCAGAATAATATCGTTCTGCAGGTCCAAGTCCAACTTCACACCGAGCTTCTCAAGCTCTTCCATGTCCTTGATCATTGTCAGACAGTGATCTTGGACTGACTGCCCATCACGCATCTTAGCCTTAAAAAGTCATTTTCGTGACTTGATATTTGGCTGCGCGACTCTGTTCACCAAACATCTCCTGCAGGTGAGCCAACATTTGGCGAGCAGTCCCGATATCTTCATGTTGGCGCTGGAGCTCATCAGACATCGAGCCCAACATGTAATATCTGGCCTTATTATCTTCGTCAATCCATTTTTCCAGAGACGCTCTCTGTTCAAGTGGATGGACGGGCTGGTAAGGTGGGAGGGTCCTGGTCCAAAACATGGGTTAACTTCTCTGAACCCAAAACTAATTTTGTAGTTCCTGAGCCAATCTTTATAATTGGGTCCAGTCAGTCTATGTGTGTCCAGGATACGTGCCAATGGGTTGGACGCAGACATTTTCCTGTAGAGAGTCAAAGATTCTAGTTAGATACTGTAATTTTGACTTGACCAATTTATTTAGGGATTTTATTTTTAAACAAATTAGCTCCCACTATTTTCTCGGATCCCTACACTCCCTCTGTAGAGATGCGAAAATCTCCATGATTAATGATTTCTAGTGGGTGGTGCGGTCTCACCAACTGACTCATCACCTCACCTAACAGTTATTGGTGATGGGTTAGCCAATGAGTGAACAACTCTTGTTCAATGATTCTCTAATCATGGTGCACCCAAACTTGGTCTCTAATTCATGAATCTCACCGTATCCGGAATATTGATCCACTCCTTAGTTAAGTCAGACCCACCATTTGCATGGACTGGGTTCCTAATTGGGTCTCTCACCGTATCCGAAATATTGAGCCCAACTCATCCTCCAGCCCATAGCATCCAATGCCTAATAGACATGGTTGCGTCTTCCCGGTGCAACTGAGCCACTGTATCCAGCCGAGAACAATCAACCCCGGGAAGGGCCCGCACATCTACAATGGTGGAAGACCTCAGACTTAATCTTTTCTTAGGGAGAATTGATTCAGGTCTCATTAAACTAGACTTGGCTTAGTCATAACAATTATGACTAACCTAGTGGCATGGGTTAGCTCGGATTATTGAC
The DNA here is from genome assembly GCA_006176705.1 of Cocos nucifera. Classification (NCBI taxonomy): domain Eukaryota; kingdom Viridiplantae; phylum Streptophyta; class Magnoliopsida; order Arecales; family Arecaceae; genus Cocos; species Cocos nucifera. Next base: position 51,413 of record QRFJ01003759.1, on the reverse strand, counting down.
CACCTCAGATCAGAACTGTGTCAACAGATATGGCCAGGTAAGTGAGACCGGTGGAAGGAATATGCCATTAACTCGTACAAGAACGCATTCAGGTCGAGTAGCTTCCAATTAAAAACCAGTCGGTCGTATGTGCCAAACTTACCTTAGACACCAAATTGTTGAGTCAGAACCAATTGGGTTAGCCTACAATCCAGACTCTAACCTCTGAGCCTAATTAGGTCTTGCTTGATCGTGACTCGATCTTGACCCAGACTTAATCCTATTAGGCTGGTCAATTTAAGCATTGTTGATCCCATCTAACCAACTCTTGATTCGGTTTGATCAACCGCTTAGACCTAATTGAGCTACCCAAGCCCGAACCCAGTATTATGAATATGTCTTAGATCTGAAATTCTCAATTTTAGACCTAATTAATATTCCATAAACTTAATTCTTAATTAAGTTAGGGTTCATAAACAAAATATGCACAATAAATCCTAGGGTTTCAGGATCTAGGGTTTTGCAGAAAGTAAGTTTTGGGTTTCTGATTAAGGACGAACACGCAGCACCCCTACACATCATAAGAACACCCCATCGAATGGGAAGAGAGGGCCTTTAAACCCTTCTTCGTTCTTATGACCGGACGGCCAAGAGGAACGCCTTAATCAGGAACATGCAATACTACAAAACAGTTTTAGATCTATATCATATATCTCATATACAAATTAGATCTAATCATGGCATATTTTGCATACATCTCATGTATCAAATCATGCATATTTTTCAGATCTAAATTATCTCATAATAATCTAAAAAATTAGATTTAAATTGATCTAATCAAAATAAATTCTAATCTAGACAATTATGTAGAACTATTCTACAACTAGTCTAGACATGCATCAATCATATCTCATATGATATTTAAAATTAAATAATTTTTATTTGCTATTTTTTAGATGTTATTATAACACTTATAATATCAAAAAATAGTAAATAAGAAGATCTAAAATATGATTTAATCAGATTAAATCAAAAACATGCAAAGACTATTCTATAGAACTATTCTATTCTAGAACTAGTCATGCATATCTTCTAATCTTAGATCCAAATCATTTAATTTTAATTTTTTCTGATTTCAGATCTGATCACATCTCATGTGACATCTGAAATCACTTTATTTTCTAATTAAAATAAATTTAAAATCAGATCTAAACAATTTTAGAACCATGGCTCTGATACCAGTTGAAGGGAAATCCTGATTTCCCGGTCCAGGTTCGTTCAGATCTGATCAGATCAAGAGATATATTTCAAAAATTTTTCTCTTTGATCTAATCAGATCTTGATATGTTTTAGATCTGATTCTTATTATTTTAATAAATAAAATAAAATAAGATAAATTAAATCAAATTTAATTTACCTGATTTGGGTAATCCTATTACCCTGTTGATGATCCTGTTTGCAGCGGAAGGTTCTGGATCTAGCCACGCAAGCGCCTGGCCTCTACCGGTATCCACTCGGGCTGGATCTGGAGATCCTCTTCTTCTCTATCACACCTCCAAAAATCAGATCTGGATCTGATCTGGAGGATCTTCAAAACTCCTTTTGAAGATCAGCAGTCGTCCTTTGCAGCAGTGCAGCCTTCTAGCTTTTGATCGCCTTTCTTTGATCTGAATCGCACCAACCAAAAGTCCAAAACTCCTTTTGGACGTGGAGAGCAAGGGGAGAAGGTGGCTTGGCATGGAGGAAGAGGGGAGAGGCAGCCTTGGGGCATGGGGAATTGTGATTCAATCATAATCTAAGTTGGGCGCAGGGTCTTATTTATAGACTGACTGTGATCCAACTCTCTCTTCTTCCCAACCAATCACAACCCTTTGTGAAATCAGATCTAAATCTGATTGGTGGGAATAGAGTCCCCTGGATTCCTCCTTAGAGGGCGCCTAAGACCAGTCAAAGTTGGTTCTTAGGAGAACTCTAATTGGAATCCAAAAAGGAGATGGAGTCCTTGTCCAACAAGGACTCCTAGGCGCCTCCAACTTGGGCTCACACACCCTAGGGTGGCGTGCGCCCTCTCCTTGCCAGGTTCTGGCAGGGGGACAGGCCCCCACCAGCTCTCCAATAGGTGCATGACATGTGGTCAAAAGTCAAAGTGTCAATGGTCAATGGTCAATGTTTGACCAGTCAAAGGTAGACTTTTGACCAAAGTCAAAGAACAAGAAATGGCAGGTGACCAAAAATGGCAGGTAATGTCTTACAAAATAAGACAACCTTTTCTGACTTGGACAACCTCCAGTCAGACCATATGAAGGCCTCTGATTGAGCACAAACTCCTTTGGCTCAGTCAGGACAACTTATTTATGATAGTAAAAGAAGAACGTTAGGTTCAATCGAGTGCTAGCACGATTTCCTTGAACCTAATTGAATCTCATTCAGATCAATTGAACTAGATCAGTTCAATTGATGATCACCAGATTCAAACCCTTGTTTGTGTGACCCAGTTAGGTTCAGTTCTGTATGGTAATGGGATATGTCATGATCTCTATCATCGACATCATCGAAACTCCTTTCGATGGATCAGAACTCTTCTGATTCGAACAGCTAGAATGATCGATCATCTAAATCATTCTAATTGCTCCCAAAATCCACCAGTGACACCTAGCAGTATATGGTGGCAACCCATCAGAGTTGAATGCGAACCTCTTGGTGCAGCTACCTTTGTGATTCAGTCCTTCTATCTTGAGCCCCGATCAGATTAGGGTTAAGATAAACTCGTCAAACCCTAGTCTTTGTCATATGATGTAATCATTCAATTCGAGTCCAATGTGAAAATCTAAATAGAAACTCTTTCTATTATTTCACTCTGCCATGGCCATGGACTTCGGAACTTGATTCTCATGATTATCATAGGGCTGCTCCTCTACCATCGAGGTAGATAGATTCCATCTTGATGCCATCCAGTTCCTACAATGAACATGCTATAGCCAATGTACCTTTTTCTTTTTATTTCTCATGTATTCTAACACTTTTAATCAATGAAAGAAAATCTTTTTTTCGCCATTCTTCTTTGTCATGTTATTTTATGTGTCGAATGCAATCCTCCACTAAAGCCGAACCATTATCTCAAGGTATCCCCTTGAAGGCCCATATCGTAAGTCTGAAGCAAGAAGTACATCGAATAAAGAAGAAATTAAAAAACACCAAGGATGAACTTTAGAAGTTCAAAAAGTGCTATACTGATGCCTCTATCAAAATCAACCATCTCTATCAATCCTCCAAATAATTCTTTAGGGAGTATACCACTAAAAAGTACCACCTAACTGAGGAGTTGGAATGGGCATGGAAACATGCTGGTGATAAAGCTTGGAATTTGATCACGAAGATCTGCTCTCTTGAAGCCGAGCTTCGTGAGGCAAAAGAAAAGATCGGCCAAATGGAAAAGGATTCAGCCTAGGCCCAGAGTAAGGGAGAGTATAGCTGGGATTGGTCAAAAAAAATTTTTGACCTTCAGAAACAACTCCATGATGCTGAGATAGCTTATGACACTTATGGAATCGATTGGTGTGGATAGATAGAGGAGTTGAAAAATAAGCTCAAGGTGGCTAATGTAAAGGTAGCTCGACTCCGAAAATAGTTGGTCGATAAAGCTCAATCCAGTCCGAAAGAAGATCTGGAAGAAATTGCATCTTTAAAGAGAACCCTGGGAGACCTTTTGACGACTTATGAAAAGAGTAAGGCCAAACTCCTACAGCTCAAGATTCAAATGACTTACAATAAGAGCATAATGAAGGATGCCGAAGATGAATCTGCCGTTCTAAGAAAGAGACTGAGAGAAATGGAAGACGATCTCCAGAGGGCTAATAAATTACTTGGCGAGAGTCTAATGGCAAGAAGGGATCTTGAAGAAAAGGTCAATAACTTAAAACATGCTCTTATATTAACTAAAGCCGGAAGCCCAAAGTCTGACTTAGAATAGTACTTCAGCCTTTCTTCTTTCTTTCTCTCTTTTTCTTTATAATCGATCTTAATGACCTATGTAACAACTTTTATTTTTAATGAAATGAAGGTTTTTTCATTTATCTATTTGTATTTCACCTTATCTCGATGCTTGCTAATTCACTTTATTTTCTTATTATGCCCGACATTGACGTTATCTCAAAATAATAACTTCTGCTATGTTTTGTGCATCTATCCCCCTTATCTATGAATGAGGGTCTTCGAATCTATTTGGAGACTAAAACAAAACTTCATAGTTGCATTCTACCTTCTATTTTGGAACTAGGGGCTTTCAATTCCTAATAGGATCTTTATCCATGTTAGGATGAGGTCCATCTCCTATTACTAATATGATTATCGGGACACAAAAGGACCATTGAGAGGGCCTCTCCCCATTATCTCTAATTTAAGAACTAGAGATCTTCACCCTCATTACGATGAGGCTAACCCCCTATTTAAGATCCAAAGGCCTTCAATTTTCTGTAGGATCTTCATTCATGTCAGGACGAGGTCCACCTCCTATTCCTGACATGGTTGGCTAATTTTTTTATTAGGATGAGATCCACCTCTTGTTCCTAATAAGGTTGTTGGTATACAAAAAGATCATTGAGAGGGCCTCTTTTCGATATCTCTGGTTTAAAAATCAAAGATCTTCAATTTTTTGTAGGATGTTTATCCATGTCAGGATGAGGTCCACCTCCTATTTCTGATGTAGTTGACTAATTTTCTTCTTAGGATGAGATGCACCTCTTGTTCCTAGCAAGATTATCATGACACAAAAGGGCTATTGAGAGGGCCTCTCTCTGACATCTCCGGTTTAAAAATTGGAGGTCTTCAATTTCCCATAAGGTCTTCATCTACGACAAGATAAGGTCCACCTCCTATTCCTAATGTGGTTGGCTAATTTTCTTGTTAGGATGAGGTCCATCTCTTATTTCTAACAAGATTGTCGGTGCACAAAAGGGCCATTGAGAGGGCCTCTCCCCAATGTCTTTGGTTTAAAAATTGGAGGTCTTCAATTTGAAAATAAAAATTGGTTGAACAATTTCCTGTCCTTCCATAGTTTTTGCACCAAAGAAGAGAATGTTAAAATTGAAGAATTTTGCTGAAAATGGGTTCATCGATAGTACATTCATATATTTTTCTAGTTCCAAGGCCATGGGAGTATAGTTCCTTCGAGCTCCTTTAGATAATAAGACCCACATCGAGCAATTTTCATAACTTCATAAGCGCCATCCTAGTTTGGGATAAGCTTTTCTTGATTTTGTGGCTGTGAGATATCCACTCGTCGAAGTACTAGATCTTCTACTCTAAAAGTTTTGCTCCTGACTTTAGGGTTATAGTAGTGAGCTACGTTTTGTCTATAGGCTACCATTCGAATTTGGGCTTTCTCTCATTTTTTTTCTAGTAGGTCAAGATTTGCTCTAAGATCCTGAAAATTATCCTATTCACTAAAGCTCTCAACTCATGCCGAGGGAAGTCCTAGCTCAACTAGTATTATTGCTTTAGTTCCCAAAGCTAGGGCAAATGGAGTTTCTCCAGTTGATAACCTTTCAGTGATTCTATAAGCCCAAAGAATATGATAGAGCTCATCCACCTAGGTTCCTTTTGCTCTTTCAAGTCTTGCTTTTATCTTTTGAAGTAAGGTCCTATTTGTTATCTCAGCCTCACCGTTTGCTTTCAAATGAGCTACTGAAGTAAAATGATAGGAGATGTTTAGATCTTCACAGAACTCAGTAAATTTTGTTCCTGCAAACTAACGCCCATTATCTATGATGAGAATCTGAGGTAAATCAAATCTGCAGACTATTGACTTTTAGATGAAGTCCTATACTTTAGCTTTAGTGATCTTTGCCAGAGGCTCAGCCTCAACCAACTTGGTGAAATAATCCATAGCCACTAGAAGAAATTTTTGCTGTCTAGATGCCATGGGAAAGGGCCCTATTATGTCCATTCTCTATTATGCAAATGGCCATGGAGCACTCAAAGGTGTGAGTTACAAAGTCGGCTATCTCTGAATATTAGTATTTCTCTGACATTGATCACATCTCTTCACATAATCTATAGCATCTTGCTGCATAGTTGGCCAATAATATCCTTGACGAAGCAACTTTTAAGATAATAATCTAGCTCCAAGATGATTTCCACATATACTTTCATGAACTTCCTTTAATGCATAATCAGTCTCAGAAGGTTGGAGATATCTAAGAAGTGGCAAACAATACGACCTCTTGTATAGCTTGCCTACATTTAGAACATACCATGAAACTTGATTTCTTAGCTTCCAAGCTTCTTTGGATACTTAGGAAGAATACCATCTTTGAGATAGATAATGAGTGGATCAATCCAGCTGGGCTCATGATCAACTTGCATTACTACTTGGGATTCCTCCAAACTTGGTTGTTGCAAAACTTCATAATAAAGCTCTTTTGGTAGTTCATTTGGAGCTAAAGTGGCTAATTTAAAGAGAAGGTCAGCTCTAGTATTTTCTACTCTAGAGATTTGCTGGATGTTGAAACTATTAAAAGCCAAGATCAAGCTCTTCATCTTTTCTAAATATTTTATCATACTTTCCTCTCGGGCTTCATAAGTACCACTAACCTGCCCCACTACTAGTTAAGAGTTGCTGTAGACCTTTATATTGTCTACTTTCAATTCTTTAGCTATTCTTAATCTCGCAATTAGAACTTCATATTTTGCTCTATTATTTGTTGCAGGAAATTCAAAGCACAGTGCATACTCGATAATTACTCCTAGATTAATTAGAATCAAGCCTATACTTGCTCCAAAGGCTAGATGAACCATCAACAAATAGAGTCCAGAAGTCTTCAGGAAGGTTGATTTTTTCCTTAATGTGGTTCGACTGTGGACTAAAGGTATTATCTTCTTGATGTTCAGGTTTGGCTGGATCGAGAATGGTACATTCTACAATGAAATCTGCCAATATCTGAGATTTAATGGATGGTTGAGGTTAGAAGTTGATGTCAAACTCGATCAGCTTGATGGCCCATTTAGCTATTCTTCTAGAGGTATCGTGTCGATGAAAAACTACTTTTATGGGCTGATCAGTGAGAAGCATGATTGTATGCCTCTGAAAATAAGGTCAGAGCTTTCTGGCTGCAATCAACAAGGCATAAGTTAGTTTTTCTAATTTTATATATCTTATTTCTATATCCCTCAAAATTTGGCTTATAAAGTGGATCGACTTTTGAATTTTAGTCTCTTCTCTGATCAGGACTACTCCAATAGCTGCTAGAGACATCGCCAAATATTGAAATAATTCTTCTGCAAGCTCGAGCTTAGCAAGCAAAGGAGGTGAACTAAGGTAGTTCTTCAATTCCTCAAAGGTCTTCTGGCACTCAGGAGTTCAACAGATGTTCTTAGGGTGCTTGAGCACTTGGAAGAAGGGCATGCAATGCTCTATCAATCTTGAGACGAAATGATTCAAAGCTACAACTTTGCTTGTAAGGCACTCAACTTCTTTCATTATTTTTGGGATAGTCATTTCTTGAATAGCTTGAATCTTTTTTGGATTCACCTCGATTCCATGCCTCGATACCATAAATCTTAGAAATTTTTTCAAAGTTACTCTGAAAGCATATTTGGTTGGATTCAACTTCATCTTATACTTCTGGAGGGTGCTAAAGATCTCTTCAAGGTCGGCAATATGATTTGATGAAGATTAGCTTTTAACAAGCATGTCATCTATGTAAACCTCTATATTGCGATCGATCCGCTCCTTAAAGATCTTATTCATCAGGTGCTAGTACGTTGCACCTATATTCTTTTATTCGAAGGGTATAATCCTATAATGATAAAGACCACAGTCAGTAATAAAAGTAGTTTTCTCCTCATCTTTTGGTGCTATCTAGATTTAGTTATAACCATAAAAGGCTTCCATGAAAGTTAGGAGCTCATGGTCCGAAGTTGCATCCATCAGCTGACCAATTTTAGGCAAGGGATAGCTGTCCTTTGGATAGGCCTTGTTCAAGTCTGTGAAGTCTATGCAAATCCTCCACTTGCCATTTGCTTTCTTGATAAGGAATACGTTCATAACCCAGTCTGGGTATGATACCTCCTAGATGAATTGGGCTTTGAGAAGTTTATCTACTTTGTCCATAATGGCCTTCTGCCATTTTAATACAAAGCTATATTTCTTTTGTTTTACTAGCCAACATTTAAGATCTATAGCCAGATGATGTTTCATCACCTCTGCACCAATCTCTAGCATATCTATGGGCACCCAAGCGAAGACATCGATATTCTTCTACAAGAAGGCAATGAGCTACTATTTTATTTCTCCTCTCAAGTTGGAGCCAATTTGGATAGTATGGTCCTCATGCCTATCATTTAAGGAAACTATAACAAGATCTTCAATCGGCCCCCTTGCTCTTTAGTCAAATCATCATAGGTATCAAGCCCATCCACTAGACAAAATTGTTCCTGCCTTCCCCCTTGCAAAGCAATGGTGAAACAATATCGTGCTAGGGCTTGATCTCCTCTGACTTTTCCGACTTCATGACTAGTTGGAAACTTCATCTTCAAGTAATAGGTCAAAACCATAGCTTGGATTGCATTCAAGCTAGGTCAGCTAACAATAGCATTGTAAGCTGATGGAGCTTTCACCACTAAAAATTCCACTTGGGCCTTTGACTACCTTGGATACCAACCTGTCATGATAGATAAGGTTATTATTACTTCAATCAGCACTGCATCATCAGTGAATCTCACTAGCAGGAAACTTATTGGTCCCATCCGACTTCAGATATGGACATTTTAGAGAATTCATCATAAAACAAAATATCAGTAGAGCTTTCATTATCAATCAAAATACGGCATACATCATAGTCAGCAATATTTAAAGTTATTACAACTGCATCACTATGCAAAAACTGAACCCCCTACATATCTTCTTCAGTTAACGTAATAGGTTCTTCAGTCCTCTACCTCTTTGCAAGTTCTACTGTTCCACTAGTTTCCCCTATCGATGTCCCCCAGCGATAATATTGATGATTCTAAGTGGGGGTTGATCTCCTTGTGGCTCATCTCCCTGAGGTGGTTCAGGCTAAGGCAGGACTCTTGACTGATCCTTCCTTCTTTTTGATCAATGTCTCAGAAAGCGATCCAACCAACCTCGTCTAATGAGCTTTTTGATCTCATCTTGGAACTAGATGCATTCTTCGGTATCGTGACCATGGTCACGATGGTAGAGATAGTACTTAATGGGATTGTGCTTGGCTGGATAGGAATGCATCTTCTCTGGCCTTGATAAGTGCTCCTTAATCTCCATTAGTACTTAGGTTTTTGAAGCATTCAAAGGAGCATAGTTATAAAACCTTCAAGGAGGGGAGTTCCACCGTGCCCTTCGATCTGGGCTTCCTTGCTGACGAGCTCAGGGCAAAGTCCTAGCTTGTCTGTGCTTAGGAGTTTGGGAGCCCGATCGAGCTTCACTCGATTTCTCAACAATTGGGGACTTGCTTGATTTGCCCACCTACCACACTCCCGTGGCCTCTTCATCTTTTAACTTGAAGGCCTCCTCTGCTCAAGCATAGCCTTTAGCCTGAGCCAACATGTCAGCGAAGTCCTAGAGGTACTTCTTCTCTAAGAAGAAGAGAAGATCATTCTTTTGGAAGCTGCACCAATAACTAATTGGTCTAAGTTTTAGACCACTAATGTAGCAGCATTAAAGTGACTGACATAAGCTCGGATGGACTCTCCTTTTTTTTGCTTGATATTCATAAGGGAGTCCAAACCTCATCTCTGACGTTGGCTGCTAATAAAATAAGCCACGAACTGATGGCTCAGCTGATCAAAAGAAAAGATGGTACCTAGTTTAAGGTCTGAGTACCAATTGCTTGCTGCTCCTTCAAGGTGGAGGGGAAAGCTCGACACAAGTTGGCATCAGGAATGCCATGAAGTAGCATTATCATCTTGAAGGCCATGAGGTGGACGACTGGATCAGTGGTCTCATTGTAACTTTCAAATTAAGAAAGTTTAAAGTTTGACAGGATGGGCTCTTACATAATCTGAGTAGAAAATGAAGGGTCGATACAGATGTCATCATGGTGAGTGGGTGCAATATGGCAGAGTTTCTTGATCCATCGATTCATATCTTAAAGTTTTTGATCGAGAATATCATCTCAATTATGGATCTTAAAGCATGGCTAGCTGGAGGGGGGTAGAGACTCTCCAGGACTAGAATCATGGTTAGAGCAAGAGCTTTCTGCTTTTTGCTTTTTCTTCCCAGGAGTCACCGGTCGACTCACCCAGGTGGGTCTTTTTGGTGCCGGATCTTGGTATTCCGACAAAGATCTTTCTGACTGGACTAGTGCTGGGGGCTGCTGCATAGCCTTTACTACTTCAGTAAGGCCTCTAACCTACTACATTAGTAGGTTAAATTATTCTAGATCCACCATGGCTATCAGTGGAGGTTGAGGTGCCGACGATGAGGTCAGAGCAAGCAAATCTATCGATTCTTGGACAAATCTGGCAATGGAAGCAGTGGATCATCAGGTTGAAGCATTCCTAGGTGGCATCTCAAGAAGAGATTAAAATAAAAAGAAGCTAAAGAATTGAAGAAGATAGGAAGAAGATGAACTCGACTGGATACTTCTTCAAAAATCGAGGGTTCAGATGTCCTTTTTCTAGTGCCAATCCTATTGGTACAGAAAATAATGTTGACATCGGAGTCATTGGAGCTATTGGAGATGATTTTGCCAATGTGACCTAGAAGAAGAAGTCCAAATCAGAGGTGGGTTGCTCCAGTAGGATCCTTCGATGCTCAAGTTAGTTCTCTAGCCAACAAGAATGGAGTACTCAGGAGAATTAGAGTAGAAAGGAGAGCTTAAGAGAGAAGAAGCATATTCAGAAGATGCTTTTTATAGGCAAAGCTCATAGCAGATCGATCGTGATGGTTATAACCATCTGCTAGTGGGCCGTTCGGGCCATTACGAGTATGTTATGAAGAATGAGCTATCATTCTATTGGGATTTGTAGGCAGTTGAGATTGATTTGTTGGAGTTCGAATGTGGTTTCTACCTCTATTAGAGAGCTATGCGAGCTAGGATAAAGAGCTTGAAGTTAAATAGATCGAACTTGGGAATCAACCTTTGACTGGCAAGTGACGTCTGGCAATCAGTTAAAGCCTGCTAGTGCTGCTTGCAATAGCATCAAGGAGTTTGGGTGCTATGAAATTCGTCTGGAGATGAATTCAGCTGAACAAGATTCCTGGCATAAGGTTGATGAGATATGCTATCAACTGTGAAGGAATTTAGCTGTACCCAAGGTTTGCCATAAGCAAAGTCAAAAGGTGTTGGAATTTGGCATTCAATGGAGTTCAATTGGCATTGCTCTTGATGGCTCTCAAGAATCCTACCACCTTCAAGGTCATCCACAAGTTGGTAACTATTTTGGATTGAAGGTTAAAGAGAATAATGGATTTGTTGATTAGCACCATGGCTAGGTTCTTTGGGGAGAAGCTCGGATTCATGTTAAAGACAAGGTCCTTTTTGCCAACTCAAGTTTGCATAACTAATTCTTGATGCAGGAGTGTCAAGGTCTGCCATTCATAGAGTGGGGTACAGAAGTATGACTGAGGAAGAGTTCTATCAATTCGAGGTGCCGAACATGAGTCTGATGGAATCTACCAACTGCAATGGAGACATAAGGCCAAAAGAAGGGTCAATCGGAGAGGAGTTTAGTTATCTCCAAGATCGGTCAGATTGGACTATACTAAGGTTTGCAACTCGAAGTCCTACTGTCTACCTCATGTCATGGGTCATAGTCGATTGGATGGCATGCTCGAATGAAGTTCATCATGCCTTATGGGTTCTGCAATTAACTAGGGAGCTGATAATTATAGTTGGAAGGATCATCTTGCCCACAACTTGATTGAAGTTCGGCATGGTTGCCATATTTTTGGATGAAACTGTACTAAAATCAGATACCCTACAGAACTTCGGTAGGAGCCATTTTATCACCAACAAGTACATACTAATGTATGTGGATCCATGAGCTCAAGTGCTAGAGGTAGATATTTCTACTTCATTATATTTACGGGCGATCTATCAGAGTATGTGTATGTCTACTTAATGAAGCATAAGTTGGAGATGTTTGAAATGTTCAAACTATTCGGTAATGAGGTAGAAAAGCAAACTAAAAAGAGTATTAAAACTCTTCGATTTGACTGAGGGGGTAAGTACCTTCTTAGTGAGTTTCTGACATATCTAGAGAAGAATAGGATTCTCTTCCAATGAACTCCTCCTAGAACACCATGGCATAATGGTGCGATTGAAAAGAGAAATCGGACCTTGTTGAACATTATTCGATCCATGATGGGGTTTGCTGATCTGCCGATCTCCTTCTGAAGATATGCACTTGAGTCAGCTTGTTACATTTTGAATAGGATTTTGAGAAAGTCTATTTTCAAATTACTATATAAGATATGGATAGGACATAAGCTAGTACTCTCGCACCTTAGGGTTTGGGGCTGTCCAGCTTATGTCAAATATTTAGTAATAGACAAGCTTGGACCTATATGAGCAAAAAGTATTTGTTAGCCTTAAGGTAATCTTTTTGAAAAAGAAGTTCATTGGTGATGGAACTAACGCCTCTAAGGTCGAACTTGAGGAAGTTCGGTAGGTAAAAAAACCAACACAAGTAGCTAAACCTGAACTAGATTTGATTAGATCAAACTCGAAGCCCATTATACCTACACTCTTAAGGCGGTCTGATAGAGTACAACATCAGTCGGATAGATACTATAGTTTCTTGATCCGGGATGGTGATCCTATCGAACTCGATGAGATTGATGAGGATCCGATCACCTATATGGATGCAATTGAGAGATCCGATTCTGAAAAATGGCTTGAGGCCATGAAAAATGGCAATGTAATTATATAATAATGCCTTACAACTTCTCAATATGTGATACTACTATCTAGGTATTAGATTCTAGAAGTCCTTATCATACTTGTAATTCGATGCAGGGTTTGTAGGTAGGATATTTGATTAAGGCAAGAGATTCCTGAACATTGAAGATGGAAGATAAGTTTTAGTTCTAGCTTCAGAAATCATGAATCTTGTAATCAATTCTCAAAAAGTTTTTCTATGTGATTGTCGCTTTTGTCCAAACTTTTTATTGAATGTTATTTTTGTAGGTCTTTTGGCCAAGAACAATAATTATTTTTTTAATAAAAAAATTATAATATCATTTTGAATGCTGTTATGATTTATGTTAGATAATTGAATAACGGTATTTATTTACTATCACAGCTTGTTAATATAGTCCAGTCCTCTGATAAATATCCTAGAATAAATGATGTGTCTGAAGTCTACTTTTGGCACTATAGGCTACATCATATTAACAAAAATAGAATAAATAGGTTGGCTCAAAAAAGAATTCTTGAAGTCAGTGATTGTGAATCACTTTCGACCTATGAGTCCTACCTTCTTGGTAAGATGACCAAGTCACCTTTTACTGAAAAGGGTGATCGAGCCAGTGAACTCCTGGGTCTAGTATTTTTGGGGCAGAAAATTTTGTTGATGTCAAAATCGCTAAAGCCAGTGGAGATGAGGTCGTCGATGTGACTTGCAAGAAGAAGTCCAAATCAAAGGTGGATGGCTCCGGCAGGATCCTCCGACGTTCAAGTTAGTTCTCTGCCCAACAAGAATGGAGTACTCAGGAGAATTAGAGTAGGGAGGAGAGCTTAAGAGAGAAGAAGCATACTCAAAGGATCCTTTTTATAGGCAAAGCTTGTAACAGATCGATTGTGATGGTTATAACCATCTGCTAATGGGCCGTTCGGGCCATTATGAGTTTGTTATATAGAATGAGATGCCATTTTGTTGGGATTTATAGGCAGTTGGGATTAATTTATTAGAGTTTAGATATAGTTTCTACCTCTATTAGAGAGCTGTGGGAGTTGGGGTGGAGAGCCTGAAGCTAAATAAGCCAAACTTAGGAATCAACCTTTGAGTGGCAAGTGATGAACTACCAATCCGTTAAAGCCTACTGGTGCTACTTGCAATAGCATCAAAAAGTTTGGCCACTATGGAATTCATTTGGAGTTGAATTTAGCTAGACAAGATTTCTAGCATAAGGTTCATGAGATATGCTGTCAACTACGAAGAAATTTGGCTATACCCAAGGTCTACCAAAAGCAAAGTCAAAAAGTGTTGGGATTTGGCATTTAATAGAGTTTAACTAGCATTACTCTTGATGGCTCTTAAGAACCTTGCCACCTTCAAGGTCATCCACAAGTTGGTAACTATTCTGGATTGAAGGTTAAAAAGAATAATGGATTTGTCGATTAGGACCATGGCTAGGTTCTCTGGGGAGAAGCTCAGATTCACGTTAATGATGAGGTCTTTTTTGCCAACTCAAGTTTGCACAACTAATTCTTGACGTAGGAGTGTCAAGATCTGCCATTCATAGAGTGGGGTATAGAAGTTTGACTGAGGAAAGGTTCTGCCAATCCGAGGTCCCAAATGTGGGTCTGGTGGAATCTGCCAATTATAATGGAGAGATAAGGCAAGAAGGAGGTTCAATCAGAGAGGAGTTCAGTTATCTCCAAGGTCGGTCAGATTGGACTATGCTGAAGTTTGCTACTCCGAGTCCTACTGTCTACCTCATGTCATGGGTCATAATTGATCGGATGGAGATTTTCTTCATTGTTCAAGCTTGTCCGGATGAAGTTTGTCATGCCTTATGGGTTCTACAATTAACTGGAGAGCTGATAATTAAAGTTGGGAGGATCATCTTGCCCACAACTTGATTGAAGTTCGGCCATGGTTTCTATAGTTTCGAATGGAACAATATCAAAATCAAATATCCTATAGAACTTCAGCAAGAGCGATGTTATACCCAACATATGTCCCCCTACTCCTGAGTTCAAAAATTGAATGAAGGAAGTACCAAAATCGCAACCGTCGAAGATCTCCACTATTTTCTGCTTTTCAAAAGTGAAAAGTTTTGGCCTTTTCAATTGGCACCGAGGCTTCCTTAATGACTGAATGTCTTGAAATGATTGCAGCATTAGAAATTTCCCCTAGCATAGTGCTCTAAGTAAGGCTCCATTATTGTTTTGGCAGATGTTGGACACGTGGCAAGCAGCAGCTTGGTGGAGAAGATCTACAATCATGACCTTTCTTGACTTCTTCTGGCTATTTAAGCTTATCCTTTTGCTCCAGCTTTTTACCTTCGCTAGTGTTCTCCTTCTTCTCTAATTCTTCATCTTCTCTAGGCATCCCATCTTTCCTCCACTGTAGCCTCCCCGACCGTCGGTGCATCCCTTGCCAGCTTTCTACTTTTTCGGTCATCTTCTTGAGTTCTTCGACTGGTCTAGGTTAGTTTTCTAACCTTTTCCATGTGTTTCTTTGCTTTTTTCCTACTCTTATCTTCTCGAACTCTTCATAAGATTTTACTGTTTGCCTTGGTTCTTTCAAAACATTGCCATCTTTTTTCCCTGACTTTTAAGGGATTTTTTGAATTTAGTTCAATCCACATCTCTTTCGAAATGGCTTGGTCTTTCGAAACGGCTGGCCCAAACTCGCCAGACCTTAGCCTTAGGAAAACCATCAAACCCACAGAAGCACCTCAGCTTGCCTTTGCCCTCGAGACCATCCCCTGGTCTCTGTACCCTGAAGAATTATTGTTAATCCAAGTCCAATACGAGATCCTTTCGGGTATGAACTTGAGCTTCTCTGACTGAGTGGCCGAGCTTGTGCTCCTCCTCCAGGTTGCTTTTATTTGTATTTGGAGCTCTTTCATGCCTGGTTAAGACTTCCACTTTCTCCTTTTGTAGTGGCACTTTTTTAATTTTTATATGAGGATTGGTGGTGCTCCCAAGCCTTGGGAGGCCACGAGAGGAGTCAGGGTGTTGGCTCTTGGAAGACTAGGACATTTGTGGTCCTAGAGCTAGGATAGGAGTTGTTTTAGAGTGAAGGTAGTGTTTAGCCCTTCATGGGCATGAGGTCCAGGTGTTGAGGACCTTGAGTGTCTTGGTTGGTGCTTCGGAGACTTGGGACACAAGGTGGAGCAAGGAACTAAAGCCAGAAAATCAAGACTATAGAAAAGATCATTTCTATAGGTTAGCCGGCTCAGTCTGATACTGGGTGGGCTAAGTCTCAGAGGATAGGCTAAATAGAAAAGATGCATTCAGGACTATAGGCATGACAAGCAACTGGGTCGACTCAGTCTAAAATTAAGCCGATCCAGTCTTAGGTTAGCCGGCTCAATGCTGAGACTGAGCCGGCTTAGTGCTCGGGCAGGGCTATGTGGAGGGTCTGTTTGGAACTAGGATAGAAAATTATCCTAGGGGTTTTAAGATCTGATTTGAGAGGTCTTAAGAGGGCTAACTCATATATGGGTCGGATTTAGACCCAAAGGATGAGAGCATAGGAGACATGGGTGTACATGGACTCGATGAGTGCTTTCATATATTGAATTAGCTAGGAGAGTTTTTGGTCAGGCCTAATGGCTATGTATAAATACATAGGTTGTATTAGGATTTTCATGGATTGATAGAAAAAATTAATATAGATCTATTCTCCCTCAATCTGTCTTCTCTTTTATCTCTAGTGTTGTTGCCCTAGGTTCTTAAAGAAGCCCTAGAGAGAAGGGGTGCCTCCCTCCTTGAAGAAGCCCTAGAGAGAAGGAGCGCCTCCCTCAAGCCCAAGGAGGGAGGTGCCCTAGCATAGATCTAGGTGATGATCTATGGTGTGTTGCCTTAGAGAACATCAAAGGTCTCCTATGGTCCATGCTAAAGATCCTGGGTTTTTCCACAACATGGTGTCAGAGCGGTACTATGGAACAATAATTAGTGTCGAAGCTAGGTGATGCCATGGTAATGTTACAACATTTAGTATTAGAGCCTAATGATGCGTGGAAGAGAAGGAGAACTCATATAGGATGAAATTAAAAATCTGCACAAGTATTCCATGGCATGTCTCAGATCTACCTTTGTTATTACTGTGGTTTGGCCAATCAGGAGTAGTAGGTTGAAGGTGGAGGTTGAGAGGATTAACGAAAAAGGATTTTTCTCAGGGTGGAAGGTCTGGGTGCATGATTTGTTGGTCGGTCTTAGTGGAAAAGCCAAGGTGTATGATGGTAGACAAGGCAGGGAGTGCTAGAATGTTGTGGTAGCACTTTCCTAGAGATGCAGGATTGAGAGAGGCTCGATAGTGTAGCAATCGAGGGAAGTATCTTAGCAGAGAGCATTAGGGTTCTCTAGGTAGATGGATAGTGTGTGGTGTTTGATGGATGAAGAGAGATTTCTCAAGGAATAATGGTCGAAGGAAGGCTAAAGAAGTAGCTATATGTCCTTCGATTGTAGGAAGGCAGGGAAGTAGTTGGAGATGTATTCAGTGGTTTAACCAGAGCATAGATTTGTAGAGTCTTAGGGATGATAGTGATGGATTATCCATGGAGGTCCAGTAGGTTAGGGCTGGATAGCTGTAGAGCAGTGTAGAGACGAGTTAGGGAGTGCTAGAGTGCTACGGTAGCACTACCTTGGAGGCATAGGGGTTGAGAGAGGCTCGGTGGTGCAGTAGCCAAGGAAGGTATCTCAGTAGAGAGTGTCAGAGGCATCTCAGAAAGATTAAGAGTAGCTCTCAAGGAGAGCCAGGGGATCTCAGGGAGCGCCAAGGCATCTAGCAGCCGAGAGTATCTTGGATCAAATTTCTTCTATAGAAGCACCTATTGGGAATTGTGTCCTAAAGCCAATCATCAATCTATTGATGATTGAGCTATTGTATATAATTGTATATAAATTACTAATTGAATAAAAGTTATTCTATCTTTTTCATCATAAATCTTTCATCTTCTAATAAAATCCTATCTATTGTGATGAAGTCCTTAGGACTATTTAGAATCGACAAAAGAGAATTTATCATTTTGTTCTTAAAATAGTTCACGACCAAATGATATGTTGTTACTAAGGACGATAACATTTATCGAGTATAGATCATTCTATGCCATATAGGTTGGTTGTCCTCTTAACCAAGAAGTGTGGAGACACTGATATGGCATGTAGGTGAGATATGGGGTACATCTGCACTAAATGTGACCAACTCCAGAGCTTTTCTACTATCAAGGATTGCTCTGATAGAATATGGGCATAAATGTCCCTCTGATCAAAGATCACTATGGTGACTTCCAAGCAACTCACTGTGCTTTGGTGTTGGACTACCTGAATTTCTAATTCAGTGATGGAAGGTTTCTGGGTACAGTCAAGTATTTGAGAAATCGATGCGTGAGTCAAGATGGGATCGACCACTCCTAATCACAGGAGCTATGTTCAATAGTATTTCAATTTAGCAAAGCCTTATTTAGGGTAGTCCTAGTAAGGGGTCACAGGACTAATTGCTTTAAGACACGATTTGGATGTATCCTCTAGGGTTGATAGTTAAACCCTAAGTCATCCTATCCACAGAGGTCAAAGGGATGAATTATGCGGTAACTATATTCACGTAGGTTCTGAATGTTGCGATTGCACTATTCGGCCTATCCAGATGTCGAGTATCGTTGCTAGATGGTCACATCAATTAGTATAGGAAATTAGTTCCTGTGCTACCAGCTTAGGTTCGAACCTGCAGGATCACACACACTAGAGATTCTTACTTGATTTAATGGTTGATCAAGAGAAGTTTAATTAGTAATTTGATTACTAATTAACTCAATTTGATTGAGTAATTATTTTTGGATCAAGATCAATTGAATTGGATTCATTTGGATTTGACTCGATTAGGTTATAAGATGATCTAATCATCAAGAATGTTTAATACCTAATTTGATCAAAGGTTTGGCTTGATTAATTTTTAATTTGATTAGAATTTAACTAAGCCTAATTAAGCCTAAATAAGTTGGATTTAATCTGATCTAATTGGGCCTAACAAATTTGGATTGGATTGGTTCAATTAGATGACTATTGTAAGACTAGTTTGACTAGTCTTCCCATGTGCCACATCACCCTTTGAATTGTGCCATCCTTTCTCCATGAGAAAAGATTTCTCATGAACTTTTTCCATGTAAGAGAGAGGGCATGCACCCTCTTTTCTCATGCCCCATGTAGATAAGATAGGCTGGTTGTTATTCAAATTCAAAGGAGTTTGAGTTTGAATAAACAAGCCAACCATCTTATCTAAAACTCTCACGCCTCCTTGTGTGTACATTGATAAAAACATTTTTTTTGGGCAGATGCAAAAGAAGAGAGATGAAGAAATAGAAAGAGAGAAATGGTTTCTCTCATGCATGAGTTCTTCCTCCTTTGTTAAGAAAAACCAGAAAATAGAGAGTTCTAGGTGCAAAGGGTTTTAGGTGAGTACATATCCTAGAATCTATCTAGGGTTCAGGATTTAGATCTATGAGTTATGAGTGAGGGTCATGATTTCATAGATCCTAATGGAGAACCTCTTCAACTTCTCATCTACTTTCATTGGTGATTCGGAGCATCCGAAGAGCCCATGAAGCAAGATCGAAGGAGTTCAATTTGAAATCAGCTATTAAAGGTTCCTGTAGTGAGCTAGCACTCGAGAAAAATTGATCGGGATCAAGGCCTCATGTTGATTACCCATGGAGGCTAGACGCATGTGTGGCTGCATTGCGACATTCAGATCTACACCGAGGAGACCAGATTGTGGTGCTCTTCTACCCATAAAAAGGTAATATGTTCTGAACATATAAAGTAGTAAAAATAGTTTTACTATAGTCATTATTTTTATTTTTTGATATGCATATATATATGATACATTAGATCTTGTAGCATGTAGGGTTTTCAAATTAGATCTATAGTTCTTATTATTAATATAATTAATAATCGTGTCCACTGTGTATGTTTTTTGGAAAAAGTTTTTAAAAGTAGTGCTAGAAATCTTGTGTACTCCCTTCAATTGGTATCAGAGCTACAAGTTCTTTAATGTATTATATATGCATGATTTAGATTAATTTTAGATTAGATCTAAATAATAATCTGATCTAAAAAATAAAAATAATGATCACATGGACTGTAGGTTATCTTGTTGTAAGGTTTATCCCTTACAGTGGAGAGGTTGTCTTGGTATGTTACGATCTATAAAATTGATCATAAAAACCTTAGATTTAATTTAATAATTTTTATGATATGTTTGAAGTATTTAATTTGAATTTTATCATGAATTAGTATTTAGATTAGATCTAAATAATTTCATGATTTTTATATAGAGTACATAGTTTTAGATTAAACCTAAATAGGATCTTAAGAAGGTTCTGTTCGCCGGTCGAGCCGACTCTCTCAGGAATCAAGCCTGCTCGACTAGCATGCCAGCCATGATATGGTTTCTAGATTGTTGCTCCAGCCAGCTCGGTAAGGAACCGAGCCAGCTTGGCTTCAATTCGGGCTAACTCAGATTAGATTCGAGCCTGCCCAATGGGAATGATGGCCTTCGAGCCTTTTCCTGAGCCGACTGTCTCAGGAACTGAGCCAGCTTGGCTTCTACTTAGGCTAGCTCAGATGGAATCCGAGCCAGCCCAATTGAGGAGTTGCCTAAATATATAATTGACTGCTTTTATGAGATCAAACCTACATCTAGTGCTTATTTATGAAATAAGCTGACCCATTTTTGAAATGAGTCAACCTATTTAGTGAAACAGTCCTAGAATGTAAAGAACCTTTCAAAATTTTGAAAAATATTTTCAAAATGCCGAACCCCAACCCTCAGCCTTAAACTTAATTGAAAATTAAGTATGATGAATTAGAGTCTAGAATTATGAATTAAAGATCCTAAGTCATTGATCATAAAATATGGGTTATCGGATTAGTCGAATTAGATCCATTAATTAGGTTAGATCTAAGGTTAGTTAAAGAATGGACTAAATTAAAGTAATTGATCAAATCTAATCAAATATTGATTTAGATTAGGTCAAGAACTCTTTAGACCAAATTACAATAGTTGTAGTTGGTCAAGCCCATGCCTTTAACAAGGACTAAATGGACTTGATTCATGGCTTCGCAGTCGAATCCAAAATTGTTAGGTTGATCAAATTGAAACTAATGAACTAGATGGTGTTTAAGATAAGTTTGGCAACTCAGACTAGTGGTTTTGAATTGGAAGCTACTCACACTAATTCGATCTTTGACAAGTTAATGGCATATCCCTTCCACTGATCTCACTTAACTGGCCATCCTAGTGAATTAGGTTTTGATTAGACTACTTGGTGATTTAAGCTTGCCCATGTCAATTACGTAAATCATTTTGATTGATTTAGGTGCTCCTAATGCTAGTTTTAATTAGGTCCTTATTGATCTGACTTGGTGAAGTCAATGGGAGCATCCAAATTGGCTGGTCAATTCTTCTTAGAATTGATTAATAAAATCCTATAAAATTATTAGGTTCTCAAAATGATAAAGTTATGGTGATAACTAAGTCATAGCCTTCCATTAAGTTGAGTGATAATAGGTCCATTAGTTTAATAATCATTGGAGGTCCAAAGATCTAGTGCTTATTGACTAATGGGATATTCATTCATAATATGCAATAGAGATCGTGTCTTTCTAATGGTGGTCAGGTTGGCCGACCAAAGTCGGGCCTGATCATTTGTTGGTTTGGTGCACCAAATGTGATCATGTTAATGGTTGGATCTAACTAGATCTTTTCAGTGGATGCCAAAGCATACTAATTAGATTTTTGGAGTAAAAAAAATAAATTACTAGAAGTTGTTTAGTGAAATAATTGGTTATGAACCTATCCATAAGTGCACATGGATTGACCAACCAAAGTTGGGCTCGTGTGTAGTTCGTGTGGATTCTAGTACCCACTAAGAAATTAGGAGTAATTTCTTGAATTGGAGGTAGAGGCTACCAGTTTGAATAAAATAGTAGAAGAACCTTTAGACTAAAGTTCGAATCTTTAGGATAAATAATTCATATACTAATTAGGTTTGGTTTTTCCTTTCTTTTGTGCAAAAGTGGCCAATACCCTATCACTCAGGTTATTATTAGACAAAGACAAACTTATGGGATCTAACTTCGACAGTTGGTATCAAAAGTTAAAGATCATCCTGGAGTATGAGCGGATCCTCTATATTCTAATGGATCCTGCACCTGAGGAGCTAGCTTAGAATGCAAGAGCCACGATTAAAGACACCAGAAGTGGCTCAACGACTGCACTACCATTCGGTGTATTATGCTGGTGGCAATGAATGACGAATTCAGTTATAGATTCAAGAATGCCCAGCCTGAGGAGATGCTTAAAAAGTTGAATGACTCCTTTGGCTCACCTGATGATGTTGAAAGGCACAAAACTAGTTGTGCCATTTTCAACACTCGGATGAGGGATGAGGCATCAGTCATCGATCATGTATTGTACATGATCGAGATGATTGAGCACCTAAATAAGCTGGGATTCTTCCTACACGAATAGCTCGGGAAGGATGCGATCTTGAATTCTTTGCCTAAGTCCGTTCTCTCCTTCCTTACTCATTTTAGAATGATAAAGCCTACAATAAACTACCATGGTTTATTGGGGTTGCCGCAAAACTTTGAAAAGGATCATCAGCTCCAAAAAAGGTTGGTGAATGTTATGGGAGGGTCTTCTTCTGATCGACCCTTTAAGAAAGAAAAAATGAATAAGAAAAAGAAGAATAAGAAGGTGCAGCCACATGCTGGGACATCTACATAGGGTAAGACTAAGAAGCACAAGCCCAACCAGAGCCTGGTGGAGTGCTTCTTTTGCAAGAAGCAAGGGCACTGGAAGAGGATTGTCCTCAGTACATTGCCTCCCTGGAATCGAATAGGCCAAAGAAGAAGCAAGTAGTTACTGGGCAAGATAATTATATGATAACACCTTGCAGCTTCTCAATTTATGATACTACTGCCTGGGTATTAGATACTGGAAGCCTTCATCATATTTGTAACTCGATGCGGTTTGCAGGTCAGTAATAGATTTGGTGAAGGTGAGAGATTCTTGAACATTGGAGATGGAAGATAAGTTCTAGTTTAGCTTTAAGAATCATAAATCTTGTAACCAATTCTCATAGAGTTATTCTTAGTGATTATCACTTTTGTTATTGAATGTAATTTCTGTAGGCCTTTCGACTAAGAACAGTTATCAATTTTCAATGAAAGTAAATTTTTATGATATCATTTTGAATGGTATTATAGTTTGTGTTGGATAATTAAATAACAAAATTTTTCTATTATTACATCTTGTTAACGTAATCCAAACCTCTGGTAAATGTCCTAAAATAGATGAAGTGTCAGATGTCTACCTTTGGCATTGTAGGCTGATCACATCAATAAGAACAAAATAAATAGGTTGGCTCAAGAAGGAATTCTTGAAGTTATTAATTGTGAATTACTTCCAACCTATGAGTCCTGTCTTCTTGATAAGATGACCAAATCATCTTTTACTAGAAAAGATGAGTGAGCCAGCAAACTTCTGAGTCTAGTACATACTGATGTATATGGACCCATGAATACAAGCGCTAGAGGTGGATATTTTTACTTCATAACCTTCACAAATGACCTATTGAGGTATGGGTATATCTATTTAATGAAGCATAAGTTGGAGTCATTTAAAATATTCAAACTATTCCATAATGAGGTAGAAAAGTAAACTGGAAAGAGTATTAAGACTCTTCAGTCTGATTGAGGGGGTGAGTACCTTTCTAGTAATTTTTTTGACATATCTTGGGGAGAATGAAATTCTCTCCCAATAAACTCCTCCTGGAACACCACAGCATAATGGTGTATCCGAAAGAAGGAATCAGATTTTGTTGGACATGATTCGATCTATGATGGGGTTTGTCGATCTATCGATCTCCCTCTAGGGTATGCGCTCAAGTTAGCTTATTATATTTTGAATAGGATGTCGAGTAAGTCTGTTTCCAAAACACCATATGAGATGTAGATAGGGCATAAGCTAGTACTCTTACACCTTACGATTTGGAGGTGTCCGACTTATGTTAAACGTTTAGTAACGAACAAGCTTGGATCTAGGTCTGACAAGTGTAGCTTTATAGGATACCCAAAAGAGACCAAAGGATATTACTTCTACCTAGCTGATAAGCAGAAAGTGTTTGTCAGTCTTAAGGCTTTTTTTTAAAAAAGAAATTTTTTAGTGAAGAAACTAATGCCTCTAAGGTCGAGCTTGAGGAAGTTCGACAAGTAGAAGAACTGACATAAGTTGCTGAACCTAAACTAGATTTGATTCGATCAGACCTAGAGCCTACTTACCCTACATCCTTAAGATGATCTAGTAGAGTACCACCTCAGTCGGATAGATACTATGGTTTCTTGATCTAGGATGGTGATCCTGTCAAACTCGATGAGAACGATAAGGATCCAATCGAGTATATGGATGCGATGCAGAGATCCGACTCTGAAAAATGGCTTGAAGCCATGAAATCCAAAATAGAGTTCATGAAGGTCAATGATATATGGACATTAGTTGATCCACCTGAAGGGATAAAATTCATAGGGTGTAAGTGGGTCTTCAAAAGAAAAAGGAGTGCAGACGGAAAGGAGGAGACCTATAAAGTCTGTCTAGTTACCAAGGGGTATCGTCAATGTTATGGTATAGACTATGATGAGATTTTTTTTTCTATGGCAATGCTCAAGTCCATTCGGATCATGCTTGCGATAGCTGTGCACTTGGACTATGAAATCTAACAAATGGATGTAAAAATAGCTTTCCTAAATAGAGAGCTGGCTGAAGAGGTGTATATGATACAACCTGAAGGTTTCACATCCATAAATGAGTCTAAGGTGTGCAAGCTTCAAAGATCCATTTATAAACTGAAGCAGGCATCTCAGAGTTGGAATATACGTTTTGATAAGATGATTAAGACGTATGGCTTCATTAAGAACGAAGAAGAGTCCTGCATATATAAGTGGGCTAATGGTCCAGCAGTTGTATTCCTCGTTTTGTATGTGGATGACATTTTCTTAATTGAAAATGATTTTCTGCATTATAAGAAATAAAGATCTAGTTGTCTTACAGTTCTCCATGAAGGATCTAGGAGAAACTTTATTGCCCAGAGGTAGCAACCCAAGAGGGGGAGGATAAATTGGGTTGATAAAATTTTTGGCTAAATTTAACTCTATACAAGTATGTGCTTTAATTAACTTAATTCAATTCAATAAAATTAACTAGTGTATGCAATAGAATCAAGTGTAAATGAACTTAAGCAAGAGTTAATCCAAATTAGTAAGTAATTAGTAATTTAAAGCATGCAAGATAAGTAAAGCTATAAAGAAGAAGGCACAATACAAATGCATAAAGATTTTATAGTGGATCAGTGCAACCCCACACCTACGTCCACTCCCCAAGGTCTTCTTGAAAATTTTACTATAATTCCTAAATTATAGTGCATTTATTTTAACCCAGGATCACAAACAAACCCAGTTGGTTTTGCTAGGCTCACCAACCACAACCCTACATTGATAGTTATCCTAAGATCACTATCAACCCGATTGATTTTTTAGGCTCACCAACCAAAACCTATACACCATCCAATTATTGGCTTGGACTAGCCTACACCCTAAGTTTCTTTCCTCCTAAAGAAACTTGTAAAGAAATAAAAAAATACAACTATAAAAATTTAGCTCAAAACTAATAGCAAAAATAAACTCTTTTGATGTGCGGAGAAGATGCTGAATATGTGCTCTTTGGTAGCCTTTCTTTTCTTCAAATAATGTTGAGAAACTTGCTTGATGTGTTGTTGAAGATGACTCTTAAATGTCCTCTGAATTTAAAGCTTAAATCTCTCTCTCTCTTTTTGTTTTTGGATATTCAATGTAACTCCCTTTTCTTGAATAGTTTTTTTTTTTTAATCCTTAATCTCTTAATTCAAAATATTTTTCTTATTATTTTTATACTTGGAAGTCGCTATTGAGTGAGTTTTGGCCATTAGCAAGCTTGGACTAGCCATTGGAGTAGAGATTGGCCCATTGAAAAGTGCAGAAAACTAGCTATTGCAGCTTGTCCCAATATTAAGGTTGACACCATTCCTTCGGGTATCGATACTTTTTCTTTAGATATTGATAACTTTTCTTTAGGTATCGACACCTCCTGGGATCCGAAGGATTTCTGCTCTTTGTCTTTTGTTCTATGCAATAGAGGTCGATCCTGGGGTCATCCTTTAGCATAGAATCATTCCTAAGGTCATCCCCTCTGCACGCCAATTCGTGCCAGAGTGTGCCAGAAGCCTGGGGTCGACACCTTTGCTCTTGGATCGATATTTTGACTTCCCGAACTTTGAAACTTGAAGTTTTTGCCTTGTTTTAGGATAGGAGTCGACATCTTTAGCCTTGGGGTTGACACCTTCAAGTCAGAAACTTAAAAATTTTTCTTTATGAAGCCCTTGACTTGGTAATTTTGTATAGATTTTTTCTTGAATTAATTCTTTAATTTAAGTATCTAGAAAGACCTGTATCCACTCATGAAACATATGGTTAAATACTCAAATACTCCATGTTTGGCAATCATCAAAATCAATCATGGAGTCAACAATCTCTCCTTTTTTGATGATGACAAAACTTTTATTATATATATAAAAATAAAATTAATGTATTTCAAAAGCTTTGCTAGTATAAGTCATTAAGTGATAATATACATAATTATTAATGAACATTTCATAAAGGCTCCCATTTAACTTAAATTTAGATGTTTCAGGCATTAACATGAACTGTATTATAAGCTCAAGTATAACATATACTCAACAAATCCTCTCTCCCTTTTTGATAACATAAAAAAGCTTATGGGAAGGATCAAGGATGTATCATCAAAATCAATTAGAATTTAGACAAATATATCAAATTCAAAAAATTTCAAATCAAGTTCAAGAAGGTATCAAAATTAAACTTCATGGATATTTAACATGAAAGGTAAGCATATAGGATATCATATTGATGGCACTCTCTCCCTTTCAAAAATAATTGAATACTAATTTTATCAAGATATTTAAGGGATAGAGCCAAAATTTTATTTGATACCACTAAAGTAGACTTTCGATTTAGGTTCAAAAATTAAAGCATTTTAAATAAACAAGTGAACATGATAGTTATTCTTTCCTTTTCTTAAAAGAATTCTAACAATTCAACTTGGAAAAGGTATGTAGCTTGAATTTATCGAATAAAAAAAATTTGACAAATGATGTTCTAATTTTGAAAGTGTCCCATATGATAGAACTTAAAATCATTTTTGCATCTTTAAATGAGTCTCAAGTTTGAAGGAGTGTCAAATTCAGCTTGTTTGTGGCATAGAAAATATTACAAATTAACTCTAAGTTAACTCCTATTAATTTTTCAAAGAAATGTGATAATGTAGTCTAGTAGATCAAAATAATAGCATATGTGAATCAAAGGATGAAATTGAATTTGCTTAGCACAAATCAATTTGAATCTTTCAGGATAAAATATGATTTATCGCAAGAAAATTTATGTTTAAAGTATGTTTCAAAATCAGTTAAACTCTAATTAATTGTTAAGAGTTTACACTCCAATATCATTCAAATTATGCAAGTTAACACTAAAAATTTAGAAGCACATGAAAGCTCAATGGTATTATGCAATGAATGTTCATTAATATCATTTTCCAACATAAGTCACTTTGTAACTTCAAACAAATCAAAGTATTTCTCCCTCTTTTTCTTTTAAATTAAGCATATTTAACATGAAATTTAAATGAATTTTCAATCACTTAATCAATTTTTTAAATATTTTTCTCCATCTTTGTTTTACAAACATAGCCACTTTCATAACTAAGTGAAATTTTAAGATCACAATGAATTGATTGAGTGAGGCAAATCATTAGTTAATTCATGCATCAAACAATCAGTCAAATCATTCATTGAAGTCTTAAAATTTTTTTCTTTTTATGTTAAATATTTTTATTATTCTACCATTTTAATGAAATTCTTTTATTTAACTTTTTAGATTATCAAAATTTAATATTCATTATGATTCTTTAGAATTTGCACCCCCTTACTTTTGTAGCAAAATCCAAAATCAAAGATATAAAATGATAATAAAACATCAAGCAATTTCAATATTGATCAAGCCATTTTGACATCAAAAATTTTAATAGGCATTATACTTTTCAAAAGAAAAATATCCTTTTCATTTACTCCAAAAGTTGTTTACATGAACTGATTACATATGAGGTCAAAATGCAAACTCCTATGTTCTAACAAAAAATGGTGTTGGTGAGGAATTTGGTTGATGCTGGAACTGGTTGGAGCTGAAGAAGTCGAGGTTGCCGTCGGAACGTATGAAAGAAGTCCAAATCGAAGGTGGGGTGGCTCCAGCAGGACCCTCCGATGATCATGTCAGCTCTTCTAGCCAATAGAAATAGAATGCTCAATAGAAAAAGTAGCAAAGTTTTGAGAAGAAGAAAGAGAGTTTAGAAAAAATATATCTGGAGGATTCTTTTTATAGATGGAGCCTATAACAAATTGATAGTGACAGCTGCAACCGCCTGGTAATGGATCTTTTGGGGCCACATGAAGTTTGTTATGGAGAGTAGTATCTATTGTCATGATGCGTCTATTATCGTGACATGCAGATGGTTGAGATTTAATTATTGAAGTTTGGAGGAGATCTTATCTTCTATTAAAGTTGAAGGAGATCTTATCTCCTATTGAGATTGAAGCTTGGAGGAGATCTTATCTTCTATCGAGGTTGAAGGAGATCCTATCTTCTATTGAAGTTGAAGCTCGGGAGAGATCTTATCTTCAGCCGAGATTGAAGAAGATCTTATCTCCTATTGAGATTGAAAGAGATCTTATCTCATATTGAAGTTGAAGCTCGAGGAAGATCTTATCTCCAGCCGAGATTGAAGGAGATCTTATCTCTTATTAAAGTTGAAGCTCAGAGGAGATCTTATCTCCAGTTGAGGTTGCAGAAGATCTTATCTCCTATTGAGGTTGAAGCTTGGGGGAGATCTTATCTCCGATCGAGGTTGAAGAAGATCCTATCTCCTGTTAAGGTTGAAGCTCAAGGAAGATCTTATCTTCAGTCGAGGTTGAAGGAGATCTTATCTTCTATTGAGGTTGAAGGTCGGAAAAGATCTTATCTCTTATTGAAGTTGAAGGAGATCTTATCTCCTATTGAGGTTGTAGCTCAGGAAAGATCTTATCTTCAATCGAGGTTGAAGGGGATCTTATCTTCTATTGATGTTGAAAGCTCGAGAAAAATCTTATCTTCAGTCAAAGTTGAAGAAGATCTTATCTCCTATTGAGGTTGAAGGAGATCTTATCTCCTATTAAAGTTGAAGCTCGGAGGAGATCTCTTTTTCTCCAGCTGAGGTTGAATGAGATCTTATCTCCTATTGAAGTTGAAGCTCGGAAGAGATCTTATCTCCAATCGAGGTTGAAGAAGATCTTATCACCAGTTGAGGTTGAAGCTCGAGGAAGATCTTATCTCCAATCGAGGTTGAAGAAGATCCTATCTTTTGTTAAAGTTGAAGCTTGGGGAAGATCTTATCTCCAATCAAGGTTGAAGAAGATCTTATCTCCTGTTGAGGTTGAAGGAGATCTTATCTCCTATTGAAGTTGAAGCTCAAGAGAGATTTTATCTCTAGCCGAGGTTGAAGGAGATCTTATCTCCTGTACCGGAAGCCCTCTATCTAGCTTAAGAAAGAAGTTCAGCTTAATATTTTTCTGTTATAGTTCATAAAAGATAGGAATGTTAAATTAAGAATTCTTTATCGAAAAGTGGCTAACAATATTACACATTGCAAGTTTTCAAAATTTTAATGTTGACATTATGTAGCTCCTCTATATCTTTTCTTGCCGAAGTCCTCCGACCATGGTGTTGACGCTTCCACGTAGGGATTGGTTTCCTTGAGACCCTTCCCTCTAGGTCTCCCTTGGTTGTAGAAGAGCCCTTGGTTTCTCTCCTTTCCCCTCGGACTGATATCACAGGAATCGATCCAAATGACCCCAGCTCCTCAATTCTTCAATTTCATTCCAAAGCTAAAAACATTCCTCAGTATCGTGATCGTAATCATGATGATACAAATAGTACTTGCTTCAATTGCGCTTGTTTGAAAAAGATCGTAATTCTTTTGGTCTTGGTAGTTGATTCTTAATTTTCATCAGAACATGAGTTTTAAGAGCACTAAGGGAAGTATAGTTGTGGAACCTTCTGGAGAGAGAACCTCTTCACACCCTTTTGTCGGGACTTCTTTAATGACAAGCTCGAGGGGGAGTTCGGGCTTGCCTATGCTTAAGAAGAGTCCACAAGCGTGGCCGAACTTCCTTCAGCTTTTCTTTAACTACGAGCTTGCTAGATTTGCCCACCTGCCGCTCTCTCACAACTTCATCATCCTTTAGCTTGAAGGCTTTCTCAGGTCGGGCATAACTTTCTACCCAGGCCAGCATGTTGGCGAAGTCCTTGGGATACATCTTCTCCAAGAAGAAAAGCAGATCATTCTTCTAAAGATCGCCCTTCAGTGTGGCCATCGTAATGGACTGGTCCAAGTTATGGACCTCCAGGGCAGCAGCGTTGAAGCAAATGATGTAAGCTCAGATGGATTCTCCTTTCTTCTACTTGATGTTGAAGAGAGAGTCCGAACCTCACCTTGGACATTGGCTGCAAATAAAGTAAGCCACAAACTGACAACTCATTTGATCAAAGAAGCAAATCATACTCGGCTTAAGGCTCGAGTACCAATTTCTTGCTGCTTCCTTCAAAGTTAAGAAAAAAGCTTAGCACAAAATGGCATCTAGCATGCCATGGAACAGCATCATGGTACGGAAGGCCTCTAGGTGGTCAACCAGGTTCGAGGTTCCATCATAGCTTTTGAACTAGGAAAGCATGAAGTTCGACGAGATGGGCTCCTACATTATTGGAGAGAGAAAGGAGGGTCAGTGTAGATATCATCGATTTGAGTAGGAGAAGCATGGCAGAGCTCTTCAATTCATCAATTCAATTCTTGAAGTTTCTGATCGAGATCTTCTCGATCACAAATCTCAAGGATTCCCTGGCTTAACAGTGGCAGGGATCCTTTGGAGATGGAGTCATGGTCAGAGTAGGGGCTCCCTACCCTCTACTTTCCTTTCTAGGAGGTGACCAGCCAACTCATCCAAGTCGATCATCCCCAAACTGGGTCCTTGGGTTTTGAAGAAGCTTGCTCTGACTGGGCCAGCATTGGAGGCTGCTGCTGCTCCATGTCCTACACAGATTCAGTGAGGCCCCTAACCTGTTGAATCAGTAGATCAAATTATCCTGCATCCACCATTACTGTTGGTGGAACTAGAGATGCTACGGATGAGATGGAGGCGGGCAGTTCTGGATGAGATCTGGTCGTGGAGGCGGTCGACCACCGAATGGAAGTCTTTTTGGGAGGCATCCTCGTGAGATTGACTGAAGAAGAGGAACTCCGAGGGGAAGGAGAGAGATCTCTATTGAGCACTCCTTTAAGAACAAGAGCACCTCAAGAGAAAGAGGGTCTTTCCTCTAGCGCCAATTCTGTTGGTGCAAAATCTGATCGACATCAGAATTGGCTGGAGTTGGAGAAGCCGAGGTCACCGCCAGGACCTACAAATGAAGTCCAAACCAGAGTAGGGATGGCTCCGGCAGGACCCTTCGATAGTCAAGTCAGCTCTTCTGACCAACAAATATGGAATGCTCAGCAGAAAAAGTAGTAGAGTTTTTAGAAGGAGAATGAGAGCTTAGGAGAAACAAATCTAGAGGGTCTCTTTTATAGATGGAGCCTGTAACAAACTGATAGTAACAGCCGCAACCACCTGGTAGTGGACCGTTCGGGGCCACGTAAAGTTAGTTATGGAGAGTAGTGTCTATTGCCATGACGTGTCTATTTTCGTGACATGCCAGCGGTTGAGATTTAATTATTGAAGTTTAGAGAAGGTACGCGCTGGCAGTGAAGAGCTTCATGTTTCATCAATTTCGAAGGAGTTTGGACTCCTTCAAGGTCATTTGCACGTAACTGGATTCATGCTGTGTAAATTGTTGGACCTGCATAGGCATGGAGGCCCTCCCAGACGACTGCATGGAGTTCGATCGAAAGGGGTTCGAAAGTCCACAGGAGAAATCCTGAAGGAAGTCCGCTGGAGGAACCCGGAAGGAGGTCTGCTGAAAGAATTCAGAAGGAGTTTGACTGATGGAGAAGTATTGAGGGTGAAGTTTGGAAGGTGTCTGGCTGATGGAGGAGTCTGGTTGAAGGAGAACTTCGAAAGACATGCAATTGGGGAAGGTGCTAAAAGGAGCCTGCCTGTGATGGAAAAGTCTGGCTGAAGGAGAAGTTCAGAAGACTTGTGAATGAGGAAGGTTGGCTGAAAGGAGCCTACCTATGATGGAAAAGTTTGGAAGACTTGCGATCGGGAAGAGCTGACTGTCTAGGATGAAGAAGCTCGGCCACCCCCACCATACAAGCTCATCTGGGTGAGGTCCAGAGGGATCTTACGAATTCGATCGAGGGTCAATCTTGGTCGTCCCTACCAAACGGGATCATTTAGCAATTTGATATCCGATCGAACTTCGGCAGGAGCGGGTTTACCCCCAATAAGTGGATTGCTAGGAAGCTCTAAGGCTACATGAGTAATGTCCTAGCATCCTAAGTGAAAGGATCAGGCTCTAAGAACTAGGATCAGATGGAGGAGAAGAAGATGGTCCAATATCTGTAGAAGGTTGCCTAGAAGCATCTATCCTCACAATAGAGATCTCCTAAATCAATAGAGCAGTCTCCTCTCTGAGCAATGACATGGCCTTTAAGATGAGTCACTGAATCTCCAAGCTGATAGCTACCATGATCCTCGAGGAGACCCTCTCAACCAATTAGTCCTCATCCAGTCTGGAGTATAGTCTATCTGAGCTCTCTGGATGGTCCATCGGTGCCTCTATGGTCTCATAAATCTCTACTGGTGCTGCTGGCACCAGCAGAGATTTATCTGACACTAGAACAACTGGTGGAGCCTTAACTGGATCCTTTGCCTGAATCTGAGCTCCTCGATGAACCCAACGAACACCCTATCTCTCAAAACCCATATGGCGTAGGGAGTGTTCGTTGTATGTATCTGTGCGCATCAGAGCTTTAGAGGTCTCTCCATCAAGATCTACCCCATGCTCCTAAAAAATCAAAGTCAAGGCCATCCCATAGGGTAGAGAAGTCCTAGATCTTTCTGCCACATCCTCCATATATCTGATCATATGCTGGAAGGTTCAGGTAGATCTCTCAAATCACATGATACATGAAGGATATGTCTCTCGCAGCTACAAAGTCAAATCTATTGATTTTAGGAAAGAAAATTTGGCTGGTAATGTGATGTAGGAGGTGCATATTAGTAGATAACCGGTTGGCACTCACCTCCTCTAAATCACTAAAATCCTCTCTCCCTAAAATATATTTGAGCCGTTCTGATCTCTTTTCAAGTTTACCAATTTGGCTCCCTTCAGCTCTCATCCTCAGAATTCTTCCTAACTTTTCACTATCAAAAATAATTAAAACTCCTTTCACCTCAAATTCAATGACCCCATCTCCACTCTTCAAATTTGAATAAAATTTTCTGACTAGATTTGGGTAGGTCAAAATATTTAGAAAGCAAAAGAATTTTAACCTTAGATTTTTATGTTTCCTTCCAAAATCAAAATTATTTTCCTTTAGAAAATCAAAATCGACATTTCTACCCATAGAAACTACACGGGAGATGGCTGCAGACTATGAAGGAGTACCTCAGGAAGATGAGGGGGTTGTCGGAGACAGAGAAGACCTAGTTGGAGGTGGAGGAGCTGCCGGCGAGGGGGAAGTGACTCCCTACTCTACACTGTGTTTTCGCCATTCACGGACTAGAGATGGAGAGCGGGACATCCTAGGGCTCGGAGAACCCATCCGAGGTCATCTTTCCTATCGAGCAAGATGCTTCACAGAGGCATGATCATCTAAAACATGGGAAGGAGAGAATGGGATAGTGTTTCTAGAGGTTTGGATGGGATAGAGAGGGATTTGAAAAGCTCTATCCGAAGGTGCGAGCAGAAATAGAAACAGGGCAGGGACAGTTTGGTTTTTTTTTAAAAGATCCTATTCCATAAAAGGGGTCGACACTTTGCTTGAAAAGTGTCGACACCTTGGAAGGGGTTGATACTTTTAGTGTAAGGTGTCGACACTTTCTCAAAATAGTTTTAGAAGGATTTTTTAGCTCAAGTATCGACACCTATAGGGTTTAGGGTCGACACCTTGATTAAGAATCAGTCCAGAGAGGATTCAAATCAAGAAAATTTAATCAAATTTAGATCAAAAAGATATTCAATTGATTTTGGGGTTAGGGATAACATTCAATCTAAATTTGAGATTCGATGATTTGACCAAATAGGATGTGATAATCAATTAAATTAGGAGTATTGAGAAGGAGAACTCTAGATATAGGCTCTATATATTTGGTTTCAATTAGAAAAGACTTGAAACCTTAGAAAAGACTAAGATGCAATGTAGTTTCAAACATTTAAATTTTATGAGGAAATGATTTATATTTGAATATTTATTTTATGTAAGTAATTTTGAGTAAATTTAATAGTTTAACATTTTGCAGGAAAATTCAATTTAAACTTAGTTTCTCTTGTAAACTTAACAATTAAAGGAATTAAACATTTCTAGGTTTATATTCATCAATTATAGAATTCATAAAGAGAGTCTTAAAATATCATGTTGAAATCAAGTTCAAGTATTTTAACCATAGCATGATATATAAAGGAGAGCATATAATTCTTTAAAATCAAAACATTCACAACATGATATGAATTCATTGCAAGGCATCAAAATCAATCAATTAAACATAAGAAATATTTCAAGCAAGAAATTTTATATGCATGCATATTAATCAAAGGATTCATTCAGTCAAAAAGATTTTAGCAATCATTGATGGTGTGATGAAAAAAAAAAGATTTAGATTGTACCAACGGTCATCACCCATCATCTTGACATCCAAGGAATCCAAATAAAGATATTTTTCTCTTTTAAAAGCATTGGATCCTTAGCAAACCTACAAGATCACTTCAAAACTTTTGCTACCCAAGTCATCTTGGGTCCATAGGTGTTAGTATTCAAGGTTCCTTTTGGAACCCAAATTTGTCTTATCAAGGTTTGGCCAATTCTTTTAAAGTTGCATTCCAAAATCTTATGGCCAATTTGATTACATTTAAATTACTTAAAAGAATGATCCTTGATGGAAGTTCTTGTAAAAATATCTTTTGTATTTTGCCATTTTCTTGAAGCATTAAAATCGATTTCTGTTTTATTAAAAATAGCTTCATTGGTTTTTACCAAAAGATTTTCAAAG
This sequence comes from Cocos nucifera, assembly GCA_006176705.1. NCBI lineage: Eukaryota > Viridiplantae > Streptophyta > Magnoliopsida > Arecales > Arecaceae > Cocos > Cocos nucifera. Next base: position 16,174 of record QRFJ01003759.1, on the reverse strand, counting down.
CTAATTGTAAACTTTTCAGCTATAGATTTCAAAATCTCAACTTCTCTTCTTAATTTTTTATTTTCTTTCAAGAGCTCTTTCTTTTCAATTGAAAAATTTTTATTTTTTTTAGGAAAGATTTTAAAATATCAATTTTCTTTTTAAGCTCAAAAATTTTTTATCTAAATTTTTTTTAGATTTAATCAATTTTTTTTCTTTAGTTAAAGACTTCTTTTCTTCCATTAAATTGAAATTATTCCTTTTAAGCTTCCTACTTTTTTGCTTTAATTTTTTAAATTCATACATTAGTTCATTAAAGGCATCAAGTAGTTCATCAAAGGTAAAATTGGATGAGTTTTTAGAATTTATCTCATTCTCCAAGGTCATAAGGCAAAGATTTTCGTTTTTCTCTTCCTCATCTGAGCTTAGTGAGTCATCACTTTTCCAAAGCCCTAGTAAAGCACACTTCTTCATCTTTTTGGGATAAATTTGATTGTTGGTGATAATTTTCTTCTCTTCTTTCTTCACGAGGAACTTCTTAAATTTTCTTGAAAGAAGCACCATGTCCTCATCATCTTCTTCTTCATCATCCTCTGACTCATTGCTTTCTTAATAATTTGAAGTAGACTTGAAGGGAATAGTCCTTATTTTTCTTAGCTCCTCTTCTTCTTTCTTTTGAGCCATATACATCTCATGGGTCATAAGAGAACCCATGAGTTCTTCTAGGGATAGCTTGGTGAGATCTTTTGCTTCTTGTATTGCCGTCGTCTTAGCTTCCCAATCTTTAGGTAGAGACTTAAGCACTTTATAGTTAGAATAAGTTTTACCTAAGCCAATTAAAGCATTTATAATTTCAGTAAATTTGGTAAACATATCGAAAATAGTCTCATATTTTTTTATTTTGAGCATTTCATATTTATGAACAAGCAAGTTAATTTTAGATTCTTTAACTTGATTTGTTTCTTCATGAGTTATTTCTAACATGTCCCAAATTTTTTTTAGCTGATGTGCAAGATAATATTCTATTAAACTCATGCATATCTAAAGAATAATAAAGTATATTGATGACTTTTGCATTTAATTGAGTCATTTTTTTTATGAAATTGATCCCATTCCTTTTCCTATTTTGGAAGAGTCATACCATTTATAATTTTTATGGGTGTGTGTGATCCTCTAGTTATGATTCTTCACAAGTTAAAATCTAGAGCTTGTATGAAAATTCTCATTTTAACTTTCCAAAAGGTGTAGTTGGTGCCATCAAATAAAGATGGTCTAGAAGTGGATTGGCCCTTAATAAAGAAAACACCACTAGGGGTTGCCATTTGATCTTTTGCCTTTGATGATTAGGTCAGTAATTAATAATAGAGCACCTGCTCTGATACAACTTGTTGTTTAGAGGTAGCAACCCAAGAGGGGGAGGGAATTGGATTGATAAAATTTTTGACCAAATTTAACTCTACACAAGTATGTACTTAACTTAATTCAATTCAATAAAATTAACTAGTGTATCTAATGAAATCAAGTGTAAATGAACTTAAGCAAGAGTTAATCCAAATTAGTAAGTAATTAGCAATTTAAAGCACGTAAGATAAGTAAAGCTATAAAGAAGAAGGTACAACACAAATGTATAAAGATTCTATAGTGGTTCGATGCAACCCCACACCTATGTCCACTTTCCAAGGTCTTCTTGAAAATTTTATTATAATTCCTAGATTACAATGTGTTTATTTTAACCTGGGATAACAAACAAATCTAATTGATTTTGTCGGGCTCGCCAACCACAATCCTACACCGATAGTTTTCTCAGGATCACTATCAACTCGAATGATTTTCTAGGCTCACCAACCAAAATCTATACACCATTCAATTACCAACTTAGACTAGCCAACACCCCAAGTTTCTCTCCTCCTAAAGAAACTTGTAAAGAAATAAAAAATACAACTATAAAAATTCAGCTCAACACTAATAGCAAAAATAAACTCTTTTGATGTATGGAGAAGATGCTGAATATGTGCTCTTTGGTAGCTTCTCTTCTCTTCAAATGATGCTAAGAAACTTGCTTGACGTGTTGTGGAAGATGACTCCTAAATTTTCTCTGAATTTGAAGCTCAAATCTCTCTCTTTTCTCTTATTTTTGGATATTTAATGTAACTCCCTTTTCTTGAATAGTTTTCTTTTTTTAATCCTTAATCTCTTAATCCAAAATATTTTTCTCATTATTTTTATACTTGAAAGTGACTATTGAGTAAGTTTTGACCATTAGCAAGCTTAGACTAGCCATTGGAGTGGAGAGTGATCCGTTAGAAAAGTATAAAAAACTAACCATTGCAGCCTATCCCAACATTGGGGTCGACACCTTTCCTTTAGCTATCGATACTTTTTCTTCAGGTGTCGATACCTCCTGGGATCTGAAGTATTTTTTCTCTCTGTCTTCTATTCTGTGCAACAGAGGTTGACCTTGGGATTGTCCTCTGACAGAGGGATCGTTCCTGGGGTCATCCCTTCTGCGTGCCAGTCCGTGCTAGAGCGTGCTAGAAGCCTGGGATCGACATCTTTGCTCTTAGAATCGACACTTTGACTTTCTGAACTTTAAAACTTGAACTTTTTTTCTTGTTTCAGGATAGGGATCGACACTTTTAGCCTTAGGGTTGACACGTTCAAGTCAGAAACTCAAAAATTTCTTTTTATAAAGCCTTTGACTTGGTGATTTTGTGTAGATCTTTTCTTGGATTAGTTATTCAATTTAAGTACCTGAAAAGACCTACATCCACTCATGAAACACATGGTTAAATACTCAAATACTCAAAGTTTGGCAATCATCAAAATCAATCATGGGGTCAACAAGCTTTCTACATCCTAGGAATGAAGATCTATAGAGATAGACCTAAAAGTTTGCTTGGGTTGTCCTAGTCCATATACATTAACATAATGTTGAAGAGGTTCAGCATAGAGAATTTTAAGAAGAACTATCTATCGATAGGCCATGAAATTTTTCTCTCAAAGAAGGATTGTTCGACAACACCTCGAGAGAGAGAGAGTATGAGAAGAATTTCATATACTTCGGTAGTGGGTTCTACTATGTATGCCATGACATGTATGCGATCAGATGTGGCATACTCACTAGGGGTAGTGAGTAGAAATCAATCTAATCTAAGGAAGAACTACTAGAAGGTTGGTAAAACCATCCTAAAGTATTTGAAAAATACTAAGGACCAGTGGTTTGTTTATGATGAATTGGACTTGAAACTTGTAGGATTTATAGACTCCAATTTTTAATTTGATTATGATGATAGTAAGAGTATGTCGGGATATAATTTTATCCTTAATGGTGGAGCAGTCTACTTGAAAAGTTTCAAGCAGCACACTATGGTCGATTCAGTGTGCGAGGTGGAGTATGTTGTTGCATCAGATGCTGCCAAAGAAGTGGTATGGCTAAAAAAATTCATCATCAAGCTTGAAGTAGCAACCTCCCTAGATGGTCCAGTTCTACTCTTCTGTGATAGCTCTGGAGCCACTGCTCAGACAAAGGAACCAAAAGCACATCAGCGGATGAAGCATATTCTGTGCCATTTTCATCTTGTCTAGGAGATCGTAGATCGAGATGATGTTGATCTTTAGAAAATTGATGGAACGAAGAATCTGGCTGACCCATTTACTAAAGCCATTATGGTGAGACAGTTCAATGACTTCAAGTCGAAGATAGGTATATGATACTGTATCGATTGGCTTTAGGTCAAGCAGGAGATTATTGAAAATAGTGTCCTAAAGCTAATCATTAGCCTATTGATGATTGAGCTATTTTATATAATTATATATAAATTATTAATTAAATAAAAATTATTCTAACTTTTTTATCATAAATCTTTCATCTTCTAATGAACTCCTATCTGTTGTGATGAAGTCCTTAGGACTATTTAGAATCGATAAAAAAGGATTTATCATTTAGTCCTTAAAATAGTTTGCGACCAAATGATACGTTGTTATTAGAGACGATAATGTTTAACGAGTATAGATCGTTGTGTGCCATATAGGTTGGTTGTCCTCTTAACCAAGGAGCATGGAGACACTAGTATGGCATGCAGATGAGATGTAGGGATACATCTACACTGAAAGTGACCAACTTCAAAGGTTTTTTGCTATTAAGAATTGCTCTGATGGAATATGGGCATAAGTGTCCCTCCGACCTGAGATCATCATGGTGACTTTCAAAAAACTTACTGTGCTTTGGTGCCAGACTACCTAAATTTTTAATTCAATAACGAAAGATTTTTGGGTACAGTCAAGTACTTGAGGAGTCGGTGTGTGAGTCAAGATAGGACTGGCCACTCTTGATCATAAGAGTTGTGTTCAATAGTATTTCAATTTAACAAAGCCTTGGCTAGGGTAGTCCTAATGAGGGGTCACTGGACTAATTGCTTTGAGACATGATTTGGATGTATCCTCTAGGGTTGATAGTTAAATCCAAAGTCATCCTATGCATAGAGGTCAAAGTGATGTATTATGCAGTAACCATATTCACGTAGGTTCTAAATATTGTGATTGTACTATTCGACCTATCTAGACATTGGATACCATTGCTAGATGGTCACTTTGATTAGTACAGAAAATTGGTTCCTGTGCTATCGGCTTAGGTTCGAACCTGCAGAGTCACACATACTAGAGATTCCTATCCGATCTAATAGCTAATTAAGAAAAGTTTAATTAATAATATGATCATTAATTAACTCAATTTGATTGAATGATTATTTTTGGATTAATACCAATAGAATTGGATTCATTTGGATTTGACCCAATTAGGTTATAAGATGATCTAATCATCAAGAAGGTTTAATCCCTGATTTGATCAGGGATTTGGCTTGATTAATTTCTAATTTGATTAGGATTTAACTAAGTATATTAAGCCTAAATAATTTGGATTTAATCTAGTCTAATTGAGCATAACCAATTTGAATTTGATTGGTTCAATTAGATAACTATTGTAAGACTAGTTTGACTAGTCTTCCCATGTGCCACATCACCCTTTGAATTATGCCATCCTTTCTCCATGGGAAAAGATTTCTCATGAACTTTTTCCATGCAAGAGAGAGGGCGTGCACCCTCCTTTCTCACACCTAATATGGATAAGATAGGCTACTTGTTATTCAAATTCAAAGGAGTTTGAGTTTGAATGAACAAGCCAACCATCTTATCTAAAACTCTCATGCCTCCTTATGTGCGCATTGATAAAAACTTATTTTTTGTGTGTATGCAAAAAAAGAGAGACGAAGATATAGAAAGGGAGAAAAGGTTTCTCTCGTGCGTGAGTTCTTCCTCCTTTGTTGAGAAAAATCAAAAAATAGAGAGTTCTAGGCATAAAGGGTTTTGGGTGAGTGCATACCCTAGAATCTATCTTGGGTTCGGGATTAAGATCTATGAGTTACAAGAGTTGTGATTTCATAGATCCTGATGGTGAACCTCCTCAACTTATCATCTACATTCATTGGCAATCCGGAGCATCGAAAGAGCTCATGAAGCAAGATCGAAGGAGTTTGATCTAAAATTAGCCATTAAAGGTTCCTACAACAAGCTAGCACTTAGAAGGAACTGATCAGGATTAGGGCCTCGTATGGATTACCCATGGAGGCTAGATGTGTGTGTGGCTATGTTGCGATGTTCAAATCTATACCGAGGAGATCAGATTACGGTGCTCTTCTACCCACAAAAAGATAATATGTTCTAAACACATAGAGTAGTAAAAATAGTTTTACTATAGTCATTATTTTTATTTTTAGATACGCATGCATATATGATACATTAGATCCTATAATGTGAAGAATTTTTAGATTAGATCTGTAGTTCTAATTATTAATATGATTAAAAATAGTTTCCATAGTGAATGTTTTTCGAAAAAAAATTTTAAAAGTAGAACTAGAAATCCTGTGCGCTCTCTTTAGTACTAGAGAGAGTCATGATTTAGGTGGAGAATGGTTTATGTACAGTAAGAGAGGATCTGGATACCTATGAAAGATGGTGTCGAGATGAGGCAGGGAGCACTGGAGTGCTGCAGTAGTGCTCTTCTAGAGGCACGGGGCTGAGAGAGGCTCGACGGTGTAGTAGTTGAGGGAGGTATCTCAGTGGAGAGTGTCAAGTGGAATCTTAGGAAGATTAAAAGTAGGTCTCAAGGAGAGCCAGGGAGTCTCAGGAGTCTCAGGATGAGATAGGTGGGTCTGAGCCTAGGATAGGATTTGAGCTATAGTTTCTTCGGATGTAGTTGAAGCGATGGCTGGTGTAGGGGCAAAAGTGGAGAAGGCTAGGATGAAATTTTTTAGGACTCAGTCGCTAGATTCAAAAAAATTGGACGAGCTCTTGGGTTTCAAAGGTGCCCATGGATTATGGAGGTATCCAAGATGACTTCAAAAAGGACCATAAAGTGCAGAGGATTCGAAGGGATAGCGACAGTGTTCGAGGTGCAATGGCAGGCTCAGCAGTGCAATGTTGAGTGATTGGCCTCGAGAGACTTGATGACAGAGTTGGCTTTTGCGAAATCAGGTGGACTTCAATTTTAGGTGGAGCATCGGGCAATGGTGGCTACATGTAGAGAAAAAATTTGGCATGAGTTTAAAGTGGAAGGATGCAGAAGGATCGATATCCTAGCACCATCACTGGTGATGCATAGTTCCAAGTGGAGCAACATATGCAAGTGGATAGGCATAGCTCTAAGAAAATTGTGTCAGGTCGTACAGCATGTGCTAACACAAGAATGCTGTAGGTACTCTAGGAAAGTCCAAAAAAGTGATGCAACTGCTAAGAAAAAGGGATCCGACAATTTCAGGATGGTGCGAAGAAACAAGCCAAGGTCTTCAATGGTGGAGATAGTCATCCCAAAGGCCTCAAGGATGCATAGTAGCTGAAGAGGATTGGCAGAGGTGATGTTTGCATAAGGAGCTGTTAGAGAGCACAGTGATAGCAGGATCGTGCAAGAGGATATTGACTAGGGCTTTGCCAAGATCTGGGGCATCAAGATGGAGATTGTGAAGACTAGTGGTGCTCCCAAGCTTTGGGAGGCCACGGGAGGAGTCAAAGTGTTGGCTTTTAGGAGACTAGGACAAGTGTAGTTCTAGATCTAGGATAGGAGTTGTCCTAGGGTGGAAGCAGTGTTTAGTCCTCCACGGGCTTGAGGTTCAGGTGTTGAGGATCTTGAGATACTTGGTTGGTGCTTTGGAGATCTAAGACATAAGATGGGGTAAGGAATCAAAGCCAGAAAATCAAGACTACAAAAAAGGTCATTTCTATAGATTAGCCGGCTTAGTTTAATACTAGATCGGCTAAGTCTCAGAGGATAGGCCAAACAAAAAAGATGCATTTGGGACTGTAGGCACGGCATGCAACTAGGTTGGCTCAGTCTAAAACTGTCGATCCAGTCTCAGGTTAGCCAGCTCAGTGGTAAGACTGAGCCGGCTTGGTGCTCGGGCAGGGCTTTGCAGAGGGCTTGTTTGGGGATAGGATACGGACTGATCCTAGGGTTCTTAAGGCCTAGTTTGAGAGATCTTAAAAAGGCTAACTCATATATGGGTCCGATTTAGACCCAGGGGATGAGAGCATGGGAGACATGGGTGTGCATGGGCTCGATAAATGCTTTCATATATTGAGTTAGCCAGGAGAGTTTTTGGTCGAGCCTAATGGCTATGTATAAATATATAGGTTGTATTAGAATTTTCATGGATTGATAGAAGAAATCAATATAGATCTTTTCTCTCTTAATCTCTGTTTTCTCTAGTGTTGTTGCCCTAGGTTCTTGAAGAAGCCCTAGAGAGAATGGGTGCCTCCCTCAAGCCCAAGGAGGGAGGCACCCCAGTATAGTTCTAGGTGATGATCTATGGTATGCTGCCTTAGAGAATATCAAAGGTCTCCTATGGTCCATGCTAAAGATCTTTGGTTTTTCCACAATATGGCGTCAGAGTGATACCATGAAACAATAATTGGTATTGGAGCTAGGTGATACCATGGTGATGTTACAACATTTTAGATATCTCCTTAGCTTCCATGGTGCCAAATTTCTTTAGATTCATCACAGGATTCTATTCTCTCTATATCTCCACTGAAGTCCGACCAACTATTTCACTATTTCACAATTACTGCATCTTCAAACACTATCCCACCACCAAGGATTGGTGTTATCTCTCCCCATATTTTGGCAAGAAGGGATTACTGAAGGATGCCCCTTCTTCCATTTATAATTAGAAGGAAAAATTTTTCTTCGTCTCTGGTCCAAACCTAGGATTAGGACTTTCTTCCTAGGGGCATTTAAGAGAATCAATCCATTGAGCCCCAAGGCTAGAAAGGTTGGATCTTGATTATGTTAATATGTTGAAGGATTATAAGATTCCCTAGTTGTTCGAACTCATCGACAATCAAACTCTATTCAATCTTGGCCTAAGTCCGCTCGACCCCAAAGGTATTTATATTCATTTTTTTTTGTTCTTTTTATCTCCCTTCTAATCTCAGCTTTGTGATTACTGCAGACATGACTCTAGAAGAAGTAGAAATGTTAGCAAGAGGGCTTCAGGCCCAAAAGCGGAAGAAGAAGGCCCCTAGGGAACCATCAAAGTGAATGAAGGTTGGGAGCCCGAGCTCTACCACCCTTGTAGAAGAAGTCTCTACCATGGAGGTTGCAGTGCCATTGATGAGCCTGAGTCCACCCTCCGAGGTCCCTGCTCCAACTCTTTCTTCTGGAGAGGTGTCTGAGAGGAAGAAGAAAAAGGTCGCTAGGAGAGCCCGCCCCCAACGAAATTCAAGGGGAAGCAGTGATGATAGCATCGATTGGAAGAATGCCTTCTTCAATGACTGGAGGGTTGTTAAGGCCCTAGTTGATGATGTGCGCTTCCACACATCATCAAAAGAGTTACCTATGCCGACTTTGACCAATGGGTCAAGGACTCCTTTGGGGTGTACCTCGAGGTAATAGTTTCTTACTTCATTTTTCAAGTTCTGTCATATGTTCTTTGACTATACAAATGATATTCTTATTTTGCAGAATGGCCACCAATTGATGACCAACCTTGAGACGATTAAGATCGAGAAACCTGAGGCCTCAAGTGCTATCGAGGAAGCTCAAGGGCACAAGGCAGAGGTGAGTCATCTGTCGGCCAAAGTTGGGCACCTACAGGAGGTGCTTAGAAAGGAGGAACAAATATCTACTGATTTGAGGGCAGCTAGCATTAGAGGAAGGAAGAAGGAAGGAGGTCGAGATGAATTTTGCCAAAAAGAAGAGGTGAGCGATGGAAGATGCCATCTCCACCTTCAAGTCTTCAGAGGAATTAAGGGACATCAAGGTGGCCTTCGCTTAGGAGGCCCTCATCAAGAGATACAACCTCTGGCAGTTAGGGTTGTGGAGAAGTTTTCGAAGTTGAAGCTTGGTTTTTTGTCAAGGGAATCCTTCAAAAACAAAACCAAACTTTCTTCGAGCGAAGCTGCTATCCCAGATGCTGTCGCTGACACTGCTACGTCAACCTCTACTATCGCCGAAGGGACTGCACCGGCCAATGCTACACTGAGTCCCCCCCGACCTCCTGCAAAGGTCTGAGACCTCTATCCATTGTACCTTTTTCTATTTATTTCTCATGTATTCTAACACTTTTAATTAATGAAAGAAAATCTTTTCGTTCACCATTCTTCTTTGTCATGATATTTTATGTGTCGAATGCAATCCTCCACTGAAGTCGAACCATTATCTCAAGGTATCACCTTGAAGGCCCATATCGTAAGTCTGAAGCAAGAAGTACATCGAATAAAGAAGAAATTAAAAAACACTAAGGCTGAGCTCTAGAAGTTCAAAAAGTGCTATACTAATGCCTCTATCGAAATCAACCATCTCTGTCAATCCTCCAAATAATTCTTTAGGGAGTATACCACTAAAATGTACCACCTAACTGAGGAGTTGGAATGGGCATGGAAACATGCTGGTGATAAAGCTTGGAATTTGATCATGAAGATATGCTCTCTTGAAGTCAAGCTTCATGAGGCAAGAGAAAAGATCGGCCAATTTGAAAAGGGTTCAGCCTGGGCCTAGAGTAAGGAAGAGTACAGTTGGGTTTGGTCAAAAAAATTCTTCGACCTTTAGAAATAACTCCATGATGCTGAGATAGAATATGACACTTATCGAATCGACTGGTGTGGATAGATAGAGGAGTTAAAAAATAAACTTGAGGTGGCTAATGCAGAGGTAGCTCGACTCCGAAAATAGTTGGTCGATAAAGCTCAGTCTGGTTCGAAAGGGGATCTGGAAGAAATCACATCTTTAAAGAGAACCCTGGGAGACCTTTTGATGACTTATGAAAAGAGTAAGGCCAAACTCCTGCAGCTCAAGATTCAAACGACTTACAACAATTGCGTAGTGAAGGATGCTGAAGCTAAGTCCGCCATTCTAAGAAAGAGATTGAGAGAGATGGAAGATGATCTTCGGACAGCCAATAAATTACTTGGCGAGAGTCTGGCAGCAAGAAGGGATCTTGAAGAAAAGGTCAATAACTTAAAACATGCTCTTATATTAGCTAAAGCTGGAAGCCCAAAGTCTGACTCAGGAGAGTACTTTGGCCTTTCTTCTTTCTTTCTCTCTTTTTCTTTATAATTGGTCTAAATGACCTATGTAATAGCTTTTATTTTTAATGAAATGAAGTTTTTTTCATTTATCTATCTATATTTTACCTTATCTTGATACTTGCTAATTCACTTTTATTTTCTTATATGCCCAAAGTCTGACTCAAGATAGAAGAACTGAATCACATAGGTTGCTGCACCAAGAGGTTCGCATTCAGCTCTGATGGGTTGCCACCATATACTGCTAGGTGTCACTGGTGGATTTTGGAAGCAATTAGAATGATTTAGATGATCGATCATTCTAGCTGTTCGAATCAGAAGAGTTCTGATCCATCGAAAGGAGTTTCGATGATGTCGATGATAGAGATCATGACATATCCCATTACCATACAGAACTGAATCTAACTGGGTCACACAAACAAGGGTTTGAATCTGGTGATCATCAATTGAACTGATCTAGTTCAATTGATCTAAATGAGATTCAATTAGGTTCAAGAAAATCGTGCTAGCACTCGATTGAACCTAACGTTCTTCTTTTACTATCATAAATAAGTTGTCCTGACTGAGCCAAAGGAGTTTGTGCTCAATCAGAGGCCTTCATATGGTCTGACTGGAGGTTGTCCAAGTCAGAATAGGTTGTCTTATTTGTAAGACATTACCTGCCATTTTTGGTCACCTGCCATTTCTTGTTCTTTGACTTTGGTCAAAAGTCTACCTTTGACTGGTCAAACGTTGACCATTGACCCTTTGACTTTTGACCACATGTCATGCACCTATTGGAGAGCTGGTGGGGGCCTGTCCCCCTGCCAGAACCTGGCAAGGAGAAGGGCGCACGCCAAGGGTGGCGTGAGCCCAAGTAGGAGGCGCCTAGGAGTCCTTGTTGGACAAGGACTCCACCTCCCTTTTGGATTCCAATCAGAGTTCTACTAAGAATCCAGTTTGACTGGTCTTAGGCGCCCTCTAAGGAGGAATCCAGGGGTCTCTATTCCAACCAATCAGATTTAGATCTGATTTCACAAAGGGTTGTGATTGGTTGAGAGGAAGAGGAGTTGGATCACAAGAGGTCTATAAATAAGACCCTGCGCCCAACCCTAATTTAATAATGCAATTCAATTGAGATTTCCCACGCCCCAAGGCTGCCTCTCCCCTCCTTCTCCATGCCATAGTCTCTTCTCCTCCTTGCTCTCCACGTCCAAAAGGTGTTTTGGACTTAGGTTGGTGCGATTCAGATCAAGGAAAGGCGATCAAAAGCAAGAAGGCTGCGCTGCTGCAAAAGGACGACTGCAGATCTTCAAAAGAGTTTTGAAGATCCTCCAGATCAGATCCAGATCTGATTTTTGGAGGTGTGATAGAGAAGAAGAGGATCTCCAGATCCAACCCGAGTGGATACCGGTAGAGGCCAGGCGCTTGCGTGGCTAAGATCCAGAACCTTCCGCTGCAATCAGGATCATCTACAGGGTAATAGGATTACCCAAATCAGGTAAATTAAATTTGATTTAATTTATCTTATTTTATTTTATTTATTAAAATAATAAGAATCAGATCTGAAACATATCAAGATCTGATTGAGATCAAGAGAAAAATTTTTGAAATATATCTCTTGATCTGATCAGATCTGGACGAACCTGGACCGGGAAATCAGGATTTCCCTTCAACTGGTATCAGAGCCATGGTTCTAAATTGTTTAGATCTGATTTTAATTTTATTTTAATTAGAAAATAAAGTGATTTCAGATGTCACATGAGATGTGATCAGATCTGAAATCAGAAAAATTAAAATTAAATGATTTGGATCTAAGAACATGAAGATATGCATGACTAGTTCTAGAATAGAATAGTTCTATAGAATAGTTTTGCATGTCTTTGATTTAATCTGATTAAATCATATTTTAGATCTTCTTATTTACTATTTTCTGATATTATAAGTGTTATAATAACATCTGATAAACAGCAAATAAAAATTATTTAATTTTAAATATCATATGAGATATGATTAGATGCATGTCTAGACTAGTTGTAGAATAGTTCTACATAATTGTCTAGATTAGAATTTATTTTGATTAGATCAATTTAAATCTAATTTTTTAGATTATTATGAGATAATTTAGATCTGAAAACATGCATGATTTGATACATGAGATGTATGCAAAATATGCCTTGATTAGATCTAAATTTGTATATGAGATATATGATATAGATCTATAACTGTTTTGTAGATTTACATGTTCCTGATTAAGGCGTTCCTCTTGGCCGTCCGGTCATAAGAACGAAGAAGGGTTTAAAGGCCCTCTCTTCCCATTCGATGGGGTGTTCTTATGACGTGTAGGGGTGCTGCGTGTTCGTCCTTAATCAGAAACCCAAAACTTACTTTCTGCAAAACCCTAGATCCTGAAACCCTAGGATTTATTGTGCATATTTTGTTTATGAACCCAACTTAATTAAGAATTAAGTTTATGGAATATTAATTAGGTCTAAAATTGAGAATTTCAGATCTAAGACATATTCATAATACTGGGTTCGGGCTTGGGTAGCTCAATTAGGTCTAAGCGGTTGATCAAACCGAATCAAGAGTTGGTTAGATGGGATCAACAATGCTTAAATTGACCAGCCTAATAGGATTAAGTCTGGGTCAAGATCGAGTCACGATCAAGCAAGACCTAATTAGGCTCAGAGGTTAGAGTCTGGATTGTAGGCTAACCCAATTGGTTCTGACTCAACAATTTGGTGTCTAAGGTAAGTTTGGCACAGACGACCGACTGGTTTTTAATTGGAAGCTACTCGACCTGAATGCGTTCTTGTGCGAGTTAACGGCATATTCCTTCCACCGGTCTCACTTACCTGGCCATATCTGTTGACACAGTTCTGATCTGAGGTGGTCAATAATCCGAGCTGACCCATGCCACTAGGTTAGTCATAATTGTTATGACTAAGCCAAGTCTAGTTTAATGAGACCTGAATCAATTCTCCCTAAGAAAAGATTAAGTCCGAGGTCTTCCACCATTGTAGACGTGCGGGCCCTTCCCGGGGTTGATTGTTCTCGGCTGGATACAGTGGCTCAGTTGCACCGGGAAGACGCAACCATGTCTATTAGGCATTGGATGCTATGGGCTGGAGGATGAGTTGGGCTCAATATTTCGGATACGGTGAGAGACCCAATTAGGAACCCAGTCCATGCAAATGGTGGGTCTGACTTAACTAAGGAGTGGATCAATATTCCGGATACGGTGAGATTCATGAATTAGAGACCAAGTTTGGGTGCACCATGATTAGAGAATCATTGAACAAGAGTTGTTCACTCATTGGCTAACCCATCACCAATAACTGTTAGGTGAGGTGATGAGTCAGTTGGTGAGACCGCACCACCCACTAGAAATCATCAATCGTGGAGATTTTCGCATCTCTACAGAGGGAGTGTAGGGATCCGAGAAAATAGTGGGAGCTAATTTGTTTAAAAATAAAATCCCTAAACAAATTGGTCAAGTCAAAATTACAGTATCTAACTAGAATCTTTGACTCTCTACAGGAAAATGTCTGCGTCCAACCCACTGGCACGTATCCTAGACACACATAGACTGACTGGACCCAATTATAAAGATTGGCTCAGGAACTACAAAATTATTTTGGGTTCAGAGAAGTTAACACATGTTTTGGACCAGGACCCTCCCACCTTACCAGCTCGTCCATCCACTGAACAGAGAGCGTCTCTGGAAAAATGGATTGACGAAGACAATAAGGCCAGATACTACATGTTGGGCTCGATGTCTGATGAGCTCCAGCGCCAACATGAAGATATCGGGACTGCTCGCCAAATGTTGGCTCACCTGCAGGAGATGTTTGGTGAACAGAGTCGCGCAGCCAAATATCAAGTCACAAAATGACTTTTTAAGGCTAAGATGCGTGATGGGCAGTCAGTCCAAGATCACTGTCTGACAATGATCAAGGACATGGAAGAGCTTGAGAAGCTCGGTGTGAAGTTGGACTTGGATCTGCAGAACGATATTATTCTGCAATCCTTGACTGATGCATATGGGCAATTCATCATGAATTACCACATGCATAAACTTCAAAATTCCTTGGCCGAGTTGATGAATATGCTGGTTACCGCTGAGCTTTCTATGAAAGGTTCTAAAGGCTCAGTTCTTGCTATGGAACGGACTTCTTCCAAAAGAAAGTCTTATGGAAAGAAAAAGAAGTCTGTGAAAAAGCAAAAGGTGGAAGGATCAAAGAAGAAGAAGGCAGAACCGAAGAAGAAGGTCGATGGCAAAGGAAAGTGTTTCCATTGCAACAGCGACGGCCATTGGAAGCGGAACTGCCCTACTTACCTGGCCACCCTGAAGAACAAGAAGGAAGGTCCTTCTGGAGGTATGCTCGTTATTGAGTCTAACCTTACGGTTTCTTCTGCATCCAGTTGGGTGCTTGACTCTGGTTCTAGTGCTCATCTGTGCACTTCTATGCAGGGTCTTGAGGATAGCAGGAGGCTGAGGGATGGAGACATGATCCTACGCATCGGTAATGGAGCAAGAGTTGCTGCAGTAGCCGTGGGAACATACCCTCTTGCGATTACCATCTGGTTTAGACTTAGTTTTAAAAGACTGTTATTATGTGCCTGCAGCTAGCAGGAATTTGATTTCTGTTTCATGCTTAGCACAAGAAGGTTATGTGATCACCTTCTTTAAGGACCATTGTAACATTCTTTATGAAAGAAATAAAATTGCAAATGGTTTCCTTGTTAATGGTCTTTATCAGTTGCATATTGATGTACCTGTTTTAACTATCGAGCAAAACGTGAATGCCAAACGACCTAGGGATAGTCCAAACGACAGATATCTATGGCACCTGAGATTAGGTCATATAGCAGAAGATAGGATTAACAAATTGGAGAAAAATGGGCTATTGAGTCCATTGACTTTTGAGTCATATCCAACTTGTGAATCTTGTCTTCAAGGCAAAATGACTAAACTCCCTTTTGTTGGACATGGGGAGAGGGCCACAGATCTCCTTGCCCTAGTACATACTGATGTGTGCGGCCCATTTGATGTGCCGGCTAGAGGCAATTTTGTCTACTTCATTACCTTTACCGATGATCTGTCTAGGTATGGGTATGTGTATCTTATGAGACACAAGTCTGAAGCTTTTGAAAAGTTCAAAGAATTCAGACATGAAGTAGAAAAACAAACTGGAAAACCCATTAAGGTTCTTCGATCAGATCGAGGAGGTGAATACCTTAGCCGGGAATTCCTAGACTATCTTAAGGAAAATGGCATAGTCTCTCAATGGACTCCACCAGGAACACCTCAACTCAACGGGGTTTCAGAATGGAGAAATCGGACTCTATTGGATATGGTTCGATCCATGATGAGCTTCACAGACCTCCCTGATTTTCTTTGGGGACATTCATTGTTAACTTCAATTCTATCTACTGAATAGGGTTCCCTCTAAAACCGTTCCTACCACACCGTATGAGATATGGCACGGTAAGAAACCAAGTCTGAGTCATCTCAGAATTTGGGGTTGTCCGGCTCATGTCAAAAGACAACAAGCGGACAAGTTAGAGTTTAGGTCCTTTAGAGCTCGATTCATAGGATATCCTAAAGAGTCATTAGGATACTATTTCTACATTC